>PVKS010034596.1:0-20764 GCA_004027875.1 Aplodontia rufa
TTATTGGGTCTTCTAGGTATAGAATCATGTCGTCTGCAAATAGAGATAACTTGACTTCCTCTTTTCCTATACGAATACCTTTGATTTTCTTGTCTTGCCTGATAGCTCTGGCAAGGGTTTCAAGGACTATATTGAACAAAAGTGGGGATAGCGGACAGCCTTGTCTCATACCTGACTTCAGTGGAAATGCTTTCAATTTTTCTCCATTGAGGGTAATGTTGGCTATGGGTTTGTCATAGGTGGTTCTGACATAGTTAAAGTATCTTCCTTTGATCCCTATCTTTTCCAAAGTTTTGAGCATAAAATGGTGTTGAATTTTATCAAATGCTTTCTCTGCATCAATTTTTGTTTTTAATTCTGTTTATATGGTGAATTACATTTATTGATTTGCGTATATTGAACCATCCTTGTTTCCCTGGAATGAAGCCCACTTGGTCATAATGGATTATCTTTTTAATATGCTTTTGTATCTGATTAGCTAAAATTTTATTAAGGATTTTTGCATCAATGTTCATCAGGGAAATTGGTCTGTAGTTTTCTTTCTTTGACGTGTCTTTGTTGGGCTTTGGAATCAGTGTAATGTTTGCTTCATAAAAAGTGTTTGGGAGTGCTCCCACTCTCCCACTCTATCAATTTCCTGGAAGAGCTTGTAGAGGATCGGTGTTAGTTCTTCTGTGAAGGCTTGGTAGAATTCTGCCTTATATCCATCTGGACATGGGCTTTTCTTTTTTGGGAGAGCTTTGACTGCTGCTTCAATTTTGGTTTCTGTGATAGGTTGGTTTAGATTTTCAATGTCCTCCTGTGTTAGAGAGGGGATGTTGTGTGAGTCCAAGAACCTGCCCATGTCCTCCAGGTTATCAAACTTGGCAGAGTATAAATTTTCAAAATAGGTTCTTATAATCTTCTGGATCTTAGATGAGTCTGTGGTGATATCCCTATTATTGTCTTTGATTTTGTTGATTTCTTCATTTCGTTCTTCCTTTTGGTGAGGTTGGCAAGGGGTCCGTCAATCTTGTTTATTTTTTCAAAGAACCAACTCTTAGTTTTTTTAATAGTTTGTATAGTTTTTTTGTTCTCAATTTTGTTGATTTCAGCTCTGATTTTGGTAATTTCCTGTCTTCCATTAGCTTTGGGGTTGGACTGTTCCTCCTTTTGAAGTTGTTTGAGTTGAAGCATAAGGCTATTAATCTGCTCTCTTTCTAGATTTTTGATGTATGCACTCAGTGCTATAAATTTACCTCTTAAGAATGCCTTCATACTGTCCTAGAGGTTTCAATATGTTATTTCCTCATTCTCATTCAATTCCAAGAACTTCTTAATTTCTGCTCTCATTTCCTCTTTTACCCATCCTTCATTTATGAGCTAATTATTCAATGTCCAAATATTTAATTAGTTTCTGTTGTTTCTCTTGTTGTTGATTGCTAAGATCATAGCATTATGATCTGACAGAATACATGGGATTATATCCGCTTTTTTATATTTGTTAAGATTATTCCAGTGAACTAGGATGTGGTCTATTTTAGGAAAGGATCCATGAGCTGCTGAGAAGAAGGTAAATTCAGCTGTCTTAGGATGGAATATTCTGTAGATGTCTGTTAAGCCTGATTGATTAATAGAGTTGTTCAGATTGGAGATGTCTTTATTGATTTTTTTGTTTTGATGATCTGTCTAGAGTTGATAGTGGTGTGTTGAAGTCCCCGAGAATTATTGTGTTGAGACCAATGAGGGGATTAATGTCCTTAAGTATTTTTTCCATATATTTGGGGAGGGGTTGTAATTGGGGACATAAATGTTAATTATCGTTATATCTTCTTGATGGACTGTCCCTTTTAGTATGATAAAGTGACCCTCTTTGTCCTTTCTAACTAGTTTTAGGTGGAAGTTCATTTTATCAGAAATTAGAATCGCCACGCCAGCTTGCTTTTTTGGGCTGCAGGCCTGGTCGACATTTTGCCATCTTTTCACTTTCAGCCTGTCTATATTATTGAGTGTCAAATGTGTCTCTTGCAGGCAACATATTGTTGGATTTTGTTTTTTGATCCAGTGGGCCAGTCTGTGTCTTTTAATTGGGGCATTGAGACCATTTACATTCAAAGTTAGAATAGATATGGGAGGCTGAGTCTCTGACTTTTTATCATTACAGAGCTTTGAGTCATCTTGGAAGTCAATTTGTGTATAATATGATTATTGATTCACCCTTATTTAAGGATTTAGAATATCATTGGCATTTTCTTCTGAATGGAGAACATCTTTGAGAATATTCTGTAGTGCCGGATTTGTATTCATGTATCTTTCTAGTTTGAGTTTATTGTTGAAGTATTTAATTTCTCCATCACATTTGAAGCTGAGTTTTGCCAGATATATTATCTTTGGGTGGAAGTTGTTATTTTCTAACACTTGAAAGATATTGTTCCAAGCTCTTCTGAACTTTATTGTTTGCCCTGAAAAATCCATAGTGATCTGAATTGGTTTGCCTCTGCATGTGATTTGGGGCTTTTCTCTAGCAGCTTTTAAAATTTTTTCTATAATTTCTCTGTTATTCATTTTGTATATGATATTTCTTGGTGAGTTTCTCAATTGATTAGGCCTATTTGGTGTTCTATAAGCATCTTGGATATGGTATTCCGGATCAAGAGTAATATGAGGGAATTTCTCACTTATGATTTCGCTTAAAAGGTTCTTGAAGCCTCTTGTTTGCTGTTCGGAGTTTTCCTTCAGGCCAATGATTCTCAGATTATTACACCTCGTCTCATCAAATATTACTTGGAAGTTCTGATTATGTAATAAAGCTGTTTATCATGTTTTTATTCTTTGAATTCTACATTGTTTAGCCTATCCTCATTGTCCAATATTTGGTCTTCAAGAGCTGAAGTTCTATTTTCAGTGCAGTATACTGAAACATTGGTTAACCATGTTTTTCGATCCTGATCGCTCTGCTACATCTCTTTTCAGAATGTCTATTTCTTTGTATAGCTGATCTTTCATCTCATGGAATTGTTCCCTTATTTCCCTGTAGAAGTTGTCTCTCATCTCTTGAAATTGTTCTCTGATCTCTTTCCTTATTTCATCTCTCAACTCTTTGATTGCATTACTAATCATAATGTTGATACAATGTCTTTGGTTTTCATCTAGGGCCCCAGTTATGGGATCCTTGGGTGGAGAGTTGTGGGGTTGAGGAGGAGAGTTATTTCCCCTTTTCCTCATTTTCAGAGTCAGAGAGTGTGTCTTGTACCTCAACCTTTTTATTCATGGTGGAGTAATTGGAGATTCTTATGACTTTGCTTCATTGTGGTGGGTTTCTTTGAGAGAGCTCTCACAATATATTATGATTGCAAGCCAGTACCCATTTCGAAGCATGTCTATTTCTTCAGATAGTAGGGTCTCTCTGAAAGTCAGGGGAAGGAATGACTAGGAAGTCAAGGAGGTGAATTGAGGAGGTATAAAATTACACCTGCCTTAGAGTAAAGAGGAACAAGAGATTAGGGGGGAGTATGTTATTCTATTAGGACTAAGGAAAACATAGAAATGGGGTGTGGGTCGGGCAAAGACTTTGGGTGAGGATGAGAGAAAAATGCTTGTATTTAGGGATTACCAGAGTACAGAGGAGGAAGAGGTTAGTATAGGGCATGGTTATCTTCACTCACCAGAGGTTGAGGCTATTTTGCTATCATGAAATATTTTCCTGATTGGAACCCAATGGTATAGGGATAGCAGTAGGGTTCAAGGAGACATAGAGAAAGTAGGAGCCAATCACCAATACATACACATGAATAAATATTTACATCCACCAACACCAAATTCAGTATTAATCATAAAGCAAGAAAGGAAAAAAATATAATAAAAAATTTTAAAAACCCCACAGTAATGTTAAAATTTTTTAAATATTATGTTCCAGCCAGATTTCCATTTAAAAAAAGAAAAAGGAAAAAAAAACCCAAGAGGTAAACAAAAAACAAAACTAGTTGGTAAAGTTTTGAGTTTTTCTGCGCCCAGGTCAGCAAATATGTGCCATGGGGGGATGTGTTCAAATATGTTATCTAGCTGGGGATTCTTCGCATTTGAGCTTGTCAGGGGAGAAGCAGTTTGGTTAAGTCTGGTGACCTGGGTTTTCTTAGAGTATCTCAAAATTTTCTGTTGCAAAGGAGTATTCAGCTCCCCCTGGGCTGTAATCCTGAATTGATTGCTTTCTTCCTATCCACACTCTAGGATTTCTTGGGCCTGGGGCTCAGAATTTGTAGACAATCTAGTTGATCCTAGTGTAGATATGTGGATCTCTGACTGATCCAAGGAGAGCGGCCAGCCTGAAACTGACTTCCTCAGGATCACTGGTGACCCACTCTGTGTGACCTGTGATCTTCAGAAGTCCCAAAAGCTGCTCTGTGGGGTTGACTGAAACCCATGAAAGATGGTCCAGATTGTGCCAGTACTTATGTGGTTCTCAGTTGCAAGCACTAGGGAGCACCCACCTGGAGAGGTCAAGGCTTACGAAGCCTTGGCTATGCGAGGGGCTCAGATGCTAAGGAGAAGCCTACGCTGCCCCATATATTCAAAGCTTCTTGAGGCAGCTATCAAACAGAGGCTGAAGCAGAGGATCCCCTTTTGAATGATGTGCCCTGCTGCAGCAAACTCTGTTCACAGGCTCCTCCTATTTGGGCGTGTAGAGGGGTGGGCAAAAGGTCGCCAACTGAGAATTTTACGAGCTGGAGAGGGGATTCTCAGTTCCAAACAGCCCTCAGGGCAGATGGCTAGATGGGAGGGGTGGTAACTTCTCTTTCTGATCCTGGGGACTGAGGCCCCAAGTAGCTGCAGAGCGATCTGCCCCTTTCTCGAACGCTAGTGAGAGCACTGATGTTAAAGGACTTTAAAATCAGCTCTTGTGAAGGGTGGGAATGGGTGGAGAATTATTCTCTGCCATGATTGAGTTAAAGATCTTGTGCCGAATCCTCTCCTTCCCTGGCTCCGCCGGCAGCCAGAAGTGGAGAGGGAACTCCAGGCACCACACAGACCTTTGGGAAAGGGCCCAAACTTGGGGTTATAGATTCTGGTTTTCTGACCATGGTGTCTGAGAACCCAAGACCATTTTTTGCTGAGCAATCAGCCCCATCCTCAGGGAAATCTCACAGTGGCAGCCGGATGCTGCCCTCCCACAAACAGTTGTAATTTCGCTAATGAGAGCAATTAATTCCAAGAGGTTTATACAAGATCACGTAAATTAAGAGCAGTCAGATCAGGGAGTTCGAAGCCGGGTTAGGGTACATGATTAGGAAACTTGCTCCGGCTCCTCCCCTCTGGAGTAGCTCCCCTCGCCCCGGGTGTGGAGCAGATTGCTGCGGGCTCCACTAGCTTCTCCTTTATATTCATTAATGGACCACGTTATTCTTTTGGAGTTAAAAATTAGTGGGGGATAGTGTTCCCCCACACTAGGAGCTTTGTCCTACCGTGGGAATCTGAGTGCTCTCCTGCAGCATGAGGTGATTTTTCAGGAGCATCTTGGAGTCACAGATGGTGGGGTGGAAGTCATCTTCCTTTCCTGTAGAAAATTTTTAGTTTAATGCTATCCCACTTACTGATTCTTGCTTTTATTTATTGAGCTTAAGAAGCCTTGCTAATGTAGTTGGTGCCTGTGTCAATATGTTGGTGTTAACCCTATGTTTTGTTCTAATAGTTGTAAAGGTTCTGATTTAATTTCTAAGTCTTCAATCCACTTTCACTTGACTTTTGTGCAGGGTGAGGAGAGGAATCTAGTTCCATTTTTCTATATACAGATATCCAGTTTTCCCAGCACTATTAAAAGGTTTAGTAGAACTCAGTCGAGAATGCATTTGGTACTGGACTTTATTTCTTTAAAGGTTTTTAATTGCTGTTACAATTTTGTTACCTGATATTGGTCTGCTAAAGTTTTCCATTATCTATATGATTGGATTTGGGCAAGACTTCTGTGTCTAAAAATTTGTCCATGTCTTTTAGATTTTCCAATTTGTTGGAATATAAATTTTCAAAAGTGTTTTTTGTGATCTTCTGGCATTCAGAAGTGTCTGTAGTGATATATCATTTTCTATCTCTAATTTTGTTGAGTTGGTTATTCTCTCTCTTTCTTTCAGTTAGCCTGGCTGTAAGTTTATCTGTCTTGTTTATCTTTTCAAAGGAAGAATAAACTCAGTTTCATTGATTCTTTTGTTTTTTTTAATTCTCAATTTCATTAATTTTGAATCCAATCTTAATTATTTTTGTCTTCTACTAATTTTGTTCTTCTTTTTCTAAGGCCTTGAGGTATACCATTAGGTTCTTCATTTGGGATCAATCTATTTTGTTAATGTGCCTGCCAGGCAAGTGCCATAACCACCAAGTCACTGCTCCAGCATCTATAGATGTCTTTTTGGTCCACTTGTATTTATAGCATTATTTAGGTCAGAAATATCTTCATTGATTTTAGATTTGAATGGCCTGTCTTTTGGTAAAAGAGGTATGTTGAAATCACTCAAAATTATTGCATTGGGCTCTATTTGAGATTTAATGTCAAGAAGTGTTTGTTTAATGTAGTTGGGTTCACTAACATTTGGAGCATCAACACTTGCTATTGTTATATCTTCTTCTTGTATTGTTCTCTTTACAAGTATATATATATATATATATATATATATATATATATATATATATATATATGGCTTTGTCTTTTCTTATGATTTTTTAATTGAAATTTGCTTTGTAAGAATGAGAATAGCTTCTTCTGCTTGTTTTTGGACTCCATTTGCATGGAATAATTTTTTTTCCGGTTCTCTAACTTTCAGCCTGTGAGTGTCTTTACCTGTGAAATGAGTCTCTTGCAAAGAGAACGTAGTTAGATCTTGTTTTTCAATCCATTCTGCCAATGTATGTATTAATTGGGAAGCTGAGAACATTTACATTCATTGTTATTATGGATAGATGTTTATTATTTCCTACCATTGGTTGTTCGCTCTATTTAATTCATTCTTCATTTTAATTTACTTTGTTGCTCTATTAGTAAGCATCATCTATTTAGTAAATTTGGAGTTTATTTTTAGTTCTTATGTGGGTAGTATATCTTTAAGTGTTTTTTATAATACTGGCTTAGTGATCATAAAGTCTTTCCATTTATCTTTATCATACAAAGTTTTTGCTTCTGTATTGATTGTGAAAGAAAACATAACATAATCTTGGCTAGCAATTATTTTCTTTGGTTTTAGGGTCTGATAAGAGAAGTCAGAATTGAGCCTTATTGGTTTATCTCTCAATGTGACCTGACATTTTTCTCTTGCAAATTTTATTTGTGTGTGTGTGTGTGTATTCATCTGGTTTTTGTTTTTCCTTCAGTTAGTTGTGTATGAAGTGTTAAGTATTAAATCCAAGTCCTTATACATGCCAGGCAAGCACTTTACTACTGAGCCACCTCTCCAGCCCTCTTGCAGCTTTTTATATTCTTTTCTTGTCTTCTATGTTAAGCATTTTGATTATGGTATGTATTGGCCAGGTTCTTTTTTGATATTATCTTTTTTTTAAGAGAGAGAGGGAGGTTGGAGGGGAAGAGATAATCAACTCCATTTATTTCTTCATCTGGCCTTTGTTTCTCCAACACCTAGATGTGCATGCGGTGCTAGTTTGGCGTCTGGGTCTTCACACATGCCGGGTAAGCATTCCAGCTGCTGAATCACTGCTCCAGCCCCTGATCTTATCTTTTTTGATCTTTGTAGTTCTATGTATTTCCTGTATATGGATGACTATCTCATTTCTAATGTGAGGAAAATTTTCTGTTATTATTTCACTGAAGAAGTTCTTAATGCCTTAATGCCTTTAGCATTATCTCCATGTTCTCTTCTATCCCAATGATTCTCCAATTTGTTCTCTTGATGCTGTCCCAGAGTTCTTTTTTTCTTTCAAGAGAGAGGGACAGTGAGAGAGAGAGAGAGAAAGAGAGAATCAATTTTATGCCAGGCAAGTGCTGTAACCGCCAAGCCACTGTTCCAGCCCCACAGAGTTCTTAAGCACTATGATCATGTTATTTTTTCTCTCCCTTTATGGAACACTGAGTACTCAAGTTCATATAGCCTGTCATCTAGACCTGAAGCTCTGGCATTGAGGGCTGAAGTTCTATTTTCTATTAAATCTACGTTGTTGCTAATATTTTCAAGTGAATTTAAATTTGAATAATTGTGCTTTTCATTTCCAGGAGTTCTAGGAGTTCTGATTAACTTCTTGTTGATATTTGTTTTAGTCAGCGTTTCCATTTCTATGACTAAAAGACCCAACAAGTACAATTTTAGAAGGAAAAGTTTATTTGTGGGCTCACTATTTCAGAAGTATTAGTCCATAGGCTACAGGCTACATTTGGGGCTGGATGTGAGACTGAGCATCACGGCAGAAGAATGTAGCAGAGGAAAGTAACTCAAGCATGGTTCCACAAAGCAAAAAGAGACTCCATGCCAGATACAAAATATATACCCCAAAGGCAAGCCCCCAATGACCCACCTTCAGCCACACCCTATCTGCCTTCTCAGGATTAACTCACTGATTGTGTTAAAGCTCTCTTAACCCAAAAATTTTACCTCTCAGTTCACATATTGAATTATTGGGAGACATTTTTCATCAAAACAATAATAATATCTCTATTTCTTTGCTGAAATGATCTTTTACTTCCTGTATTAGCTCTCTTAATTCATGCCTTAGATCTTCTTTTAGTTCATTGTACATTTTAGTAATCAATTTTTTATTGTTTTCTCCTCTGGAATTTCAACCACTTCTGTACTGTGGTTCTTTTGTTGGATGATTGTGAAATTTTTTTTTGGAGGGGTGTTGTTTGCTTGTTTTTTGCCTGTTTCTTCATTTTGTCAGAGGTCTTGGAATATCACATCAGTTGAGGTGGATTCCTTGTCCTCTTTGTGTGTGTCCTTTGGTATGTTGTTCTCTTCTTTTGTTGCAGGGACTTCTCTCTGTTTTCTTCTATGAGTAGATGTACTTTAATGGGACCTAAGTCCCTCTCTAGTTATTTCTACTTGAGGCCTGGTTGTTGGTTTAGGATTTCTGTCTCCACTTTTATTCTATGCGTTGAAGTATTATTGAAACTTGAGTGGGGCTATTTTGTGTGTGGAATAAGATTCACAGTAACTTGACTGAGTAATGAGTGTTTGTAAGCAGGAGGATCTCTATTCTATAAACTTGCAATGTCCCAGTCACTTTCCAATCCCTTTTAGAGAAAGGCAGAGAGGCAAGAAATAGCAGTTGTGTTAGTAACTGATGTATAGTCTTAAAATAAATGTCCATTTATTTTAATAAATAAATGGACATTTACAACATTGATTAACACTTGTGTAGGAATTGTGGGGTCAGTATTTAACAAAAGAATCAAAATGAAACAACCATAAACTAGATCAGACAGAAAAGTAAGTGTCTACTATGTCATCAACATATTAATAACCACAACCTGAGTGTAGGAATTACATAAACTATATAATTATATTAGATAGTAAAATTACAGTTCCTTGTCAAGAGAAAATAGAGTAGGAAGTAAAGAGAAAATTTAAACATTTAAAAAGTGAATAGAAAAAAATCAGACATGAGGTAGAAGAAGTAGAATCAGAACAAGAGGTAGAGGCTATAGAGGAGGACTAAGCAATAGCAAAAAGAAATAAAATCATGAAGGAGAGAAGTAGGGTACGGGAAAACTTATCTATTAGTAGGGGAAGGGAGTGAAGAAGGAAAAAGTAGAGGGACAAAAACCAAGGTATAAAGAAACAAGCAAATGTAAGATCAAAACAAATTAAACACACATAAAATTTTTTTCTGCCAATGTCAAAGCAAGGCTAAATTATACAGAGGTGAAGAAAGCAATTAAAATGAAATAAAAATATATATATTCAATCAATATATATATATATTCTCAAACCTCTCAACTCAGCAAGGACGCACACATATACACACACAATCATGCAGATAGAGGAAAAAAGGTAAAAATAAAATAAATTAAATTAAAATTTTATACAAGGAAAATGGGGAAATAAAAAATTCTTAATAAAAATAAAGGGCTTATTCCTGCTGAGGTGGTCAAAGATGTTGGCAAGAATGAATGTTCATTGTTTATGCTGTTGTGCCTTTCTTTGTATTTATGTATTTATTCAATTTTGGGGCTCTGTGATCCTTGGGTCAAGAGCTGGGGGTTGTCAAGTCCCACTTCTTTGTGGTTCTCACCAATTGCCAGACGGTGTGTGCAGGAACTAAAACTGGTTATAGTGGCTCTCAGCTTCCCATCTCACCATATAGGATGGGGTAAACGGGGGAGTGCTGACATATGGTGCACTTCCATAGTGAAGGTGATGTAGAGTTCTAAATTAGAAGTTCCAGTAGGTGAGGTTTAATCCTGGATAACCTTTGGAACTCTGTTGGTGGGTATTTAAGATCTGCCCCTGTTTTGGGGCAGATATCATTCTCTACTAAATGTCTGGCTCTCAAGGACCTCTCAAAAATTTCACTTTTAGGGTGAGGAGTCTAAGCATCCACATACCTCCTATATTTACCTCAATGGATATGAATTACCCAGGATCAGAGCTGGAATGCAGATGTGTCTGTCTGGCCAGTTACTGGCATCTTTTCAATTGCTCATATAGGATGCCAGAGATAAAGAGGGTTCTTTCTCTCTCTCTCTCTCTCTCTCTTGCTCTCGCTCACTCTCTCTCTCTGCTCATTATCCCTGAGACTGAGTTGCCGTACACACAATTCTCTCTGCATCTATTTAAATCATTTCAATCACAGTGGTCCAGGCATGCTTTAGACCTTACAATAGGCAACTGCTAAGTCAGGATGGCAACTTCTTTATGAGTTCCTCATCTCCCTCCTCTGCTAACTGTTATACCTGAAAATGTTTCCCGCCAGTTTCCACCACCGCAGTGACTGGTTCCTGCCAGGCTGTTTGCTGGTGGACTGGGGGTGATTCTGGTTACTTTTTCCTCAACAACTTTCCCCACCATCTCTGGATAGGTTAAATTCAGCCTCCCTCTCTGTTCCATAGGTTACTCAAGCCGATTTTATTCTCTACACTTTCCTTTCTCTCAGTGTGTACTCCCACTCCCCTCTGCAATGAGCTTGCTGTTGCTGCTGACCCCAAGATATTATTTCGTTCTATATTCAAAGTTTCCATCTTTCTGAGCCTCTATAATTATCTTACTGTCCGATGCTGAATTTCAGTGTATTTCCTTAGTCACCCTCCTCACTAAGGCATAGTCTTCATGGTTTTTAAATCTAGAGCTGAGGAAGTGCTAAGGAGTGCATTCTTTCTCTAATCTGCCATCTTTTACTCCCTGTCTTCCAGGGGATTTTTTAATGCCATCAGCCAAAAAAGTGAGTACCTCATGCTATGGTAATGCAGTGAAACTCTCTCCGTTTTTAGATATCCTTCAAATCATCTCACCAAGATGGGACAAGCTGCAGCTGTTCCCAAGGTATCAAGCAAGAAGAGGTAAGAGGATGATGAGTTCCCACTGGGATGGTAATAAATATAATGGCAGTATCATTCATTTGAAAATCAAGATGTACATAAAACACTTTGGGAGAAAATGATATATAATTTTCCAGTTTTTATAATTTTTCTAAGCAATGCAATTTATGATCTGAGATGGTCCATACAATTATCATAACATTAATTTGTTTGACAAATATTTATTGAGCATTTACCATTTGCTGGGCACAGTGCCAAGTCTGGAATATCCAGTGAACAAGAAGACACAGATTTAAGCACTCAAATAAATAATTTGAAATTGTGATGGTTGTTCTGAAGGAAGATACAGGATTTCAAAAGAAATAATAACAGATTCTGCAGCTTGGACTGAGAGTTAGGAAGTGACTCTAAGGTTGTGTCCTGAAGGATAAACAGGAATCTGATTTTTTTTAAAAAAAGAGGCTTTTCTGAGATACAGAAAAGCCCTCTGGAGCTAATGAGAAGGTCAATTTAGCTGTATACCAGACAACCAGGAGGAAGTGGAATGAGAAGACCAGGAGGGATAAGCAGTGGATATGTCAGGCAGCTTCTACTGAGTAAGTCAAGTATGATGGTGCACATATAAGTACAACCAAAAATCCTGTACAGAAAGGGATAGTGAGAGTTATTTTATTAGGGTAATGGTGGTTATATTTCAAAAAACCAAACCATTCTGGTTCTTGTAGAGATGAAATCAGCACGGCCAAGGGAATTCAGATAGGCAGACAAGAGGGAGATCTTGGACTAAAATGGTGGGGAAAAGTAGAGGAGATTCAAGACCTATTTTATAAGGGCATTCTGAAAAACTTAACATGGGTTGATTGGGATCAAGTTTCTGTGGGACAGAAAAAGTGTCAGGAACCATGCTTGCATTTCTGACAAAAGCACCTAGGAAAATGGAGCTCCAACTATGTTTGAATGTATTCCCCAAAGCCCATTCTTATGGGAAATTTCATTCCCAATGCAACAGTGATGAGAAGTAGAACCTAATGCGAGGTGTTTAGATCACAATTGTTCTGCCCTTATGAAGCTATTAACATATTATTATCACAGGAGTAGGTTAGTTATCACAAGAGCGGGTTGTTATAAAAGTAAGTTTGACTACCTCTCTCACGCCCTCCCACCTCCTGCCATTGGAGGATGCAGCCCAAAGTCCCTCACCAGATGCCTGTAGTAATGCCTTGGACTTCCCTTCTTCCAGAGCTGTCAATCCTATAATTTTCTATACATTATAAATTACTCACTCTCAGGTATTCTCTTACAGCAGCAGAAAACAGACTAAGACAGGTACAATTAGTGGTGATGAGTAGGCTCTCACAAAATGATGGGATTTCAAAAAGTATAAAACACAGTGTGGATGAATATAGGCTTCACTTTCTAATATTCAGTGAAAATTTCATTGCCAATAGCCATCACCATTTTAGTGCATCTGGTCTGCTGCGTGTGACTATGACTGTTTGTGCTTTGTGGAGGAGAGGACAAGGATTAAAAAGGAAAATTGCAAACAAGTAGGTACCTGAAATAATGAAAAATGATCACTGACTAGTATAGATGCTGCTGGGGAGTCTTTCTAATGCAAATATATACCTGAGTTAGTTCTGCTTTCACCTCAGGAATAAAAAAAGAAAAAGAAAAAGAAAAGCAAGGTTTAGAAAAGAAATACTGCCACCACAAGCTACAGATTCCATTGTTTCTAGAGAAAAATTCATTTACATCAAATATCTGAAGCTGTCAGTGCACACAAAGACTTTGAAAGCATTTGTTTGGCGCTAATACTGTACTTTCTATTTATATTCTAATAACTCGTCCACCCCCTTATGATTCTTTGTGAACTTGTTCAAGTTTTGGCTTTACTATACTTTTATTTTTTTCCCCTGAGACACACTTGTAATCTTTACAGTCTTTTTCCAAGAGCAAAGAAACAGATCATTAAAGAAAGAATGAAATGCCATGTGATGATGTGCCTGCTGCTCTCTTAGTGGGGAATCTGTTCCCACAGTCACGTACAACAGGAAAGACTGAGTGCCATGGAAGATTAGACTTGGTGAGGGTCAGAGATAAATTCCAAAGTTAGGTGAAGCCCGATAATTTTAATTTTTTACTTGTTTTCAATGAGAACACTCTTATTGTGACCTGTGTCTGGAGTGAAAAATGATTTATGACTATGAAGTCTAATGCAGACAATGGGAACAAAGCTATCAAAAAATAAATAATCAGGGGCTGGAGCCATGGCTCAGCAGTTACAGAGCTTGCCTGGCATGTGCGAGGACCCAAGTTCAAACCCCAGTACCACACACACAATGAAATGTCAGAGCAATGAAAACCACATCAAAAACTAAATAAAATTGATTCTCTCTTTCTCTCTTACTCACTGTCCCTCTCTCCTTAAAATATATATATGTAGATGATAGATATAGATATAGATATAGGTATATAGATGTGTGTGTGTGTGTGTGTGTCTGTGTGTGTGTGTATGAAACAAATAATCATAAAAATGAAAAACATGGACTAGAAAGCAGGCTTAGTGGTAGAGTGCTTGCCTGGCATGCTCAAGGACCCAGGATCAATCCCTAGCACCATGTGCACAACTAAGTGAAGGAAAAATTTTAAAAAGGAAAAGATGAAAAATTAATTCTCCCTCCCCCTTAAAAAGTAACTAACAAACCTTTAGCAAATAAAGGGCTAATGAAAATCTAATCAGAAACAATGGCATACAATGTCTGACAGTCATTGGCCTCTTGAAGTCCTCTTGATAAGAATCTGTAAGAAAATACACAAAATATTTAGGGAATTTTAAAATCCTATAGGAAATGAACCTATATCAAAGATACAGGCATTTTATCAGGGTCAGTAAGATTGAAGGGATATAGAAAAACAAACATAAAACTGCTAATTTTTATAAAAGAAACACAGATAGGATGAACCAGAAGCTAAAGAGGAAGATTCTCTATAGAAAGTGGATGAGAAAGTGCTAGAAAAAGGGTAAATGAAAGTGAGAAGGATGGAAAAGGAGCAACACTTCAAGGGGTGTACCATCTTGTACTGCTCTGAGTTTCAGAAATATATTACATTGCCTTCCAAAAAGATAAATAAAATAAATCAGAATATGAGGAAAGAGAAAATATGAACTATAGCTAATAAATGTAATTATATTATTGTACTTCAAATTTAAAATACAATACATGGAAGGGGGAGGAAGATAAGAACTAACCTGTGTAACTGAGGAGAGCATTATGTCTGGGTTCTGTAAGTTGAAAACATAAAGATCCATACACAACTCTGCATTTGAGTTAGTATGATCCTTACAGGGATCTATGGTAGCAATTCTAAAATTACCTTACATGTACATCAGGAATAAACAAATATGCACACATTTTGTAGAAAGCTAGATTTCTTAGAGCTAGAGAAGAAATTTATAAATACAGAAAGAATATTAGAACAAATCCTATGGTATTGGATTCAAATTAGAAAGATTAATATGATCTCATGTTTTTTGTACATACACAGATAAATATAAAAATAAGTAGAGATATGTATGTTCATTCTTGGAACAGAGTGTGCATGTGTGTGTGTGTGTGTGTGTGTGTGTGTGTGTGTGTTTTGTCCCCTGAGCAGACCTAGAAACATTGATAACCCTATTGCCATTAAGCACACCCCAAAATCAAACCTTGGTTTCTAAACACTAGTTTTCAATAAAGAGAATCTAGACTCCTAAAAAAATGGATAATTCCTGACCTGAACAAAAAGATATGAAATTATACTGGAATATTTCTTGATGACAGAAAATACACAAGTACTCAAAAATGAATGTAAGTAGTGGAAGAAACACAGAGGCTGTTATGGTTTAGATATGTGTTATTCCCCAAAAGCTCCTATGTGAGACAATGCAAAAAGGCTTAGGGGTGAATTGATTAGGTTATGAGGGCCTTAATCTAATTAGTGCATTAATTCTCACAGTGATTAACTGGTGGTAACTGAAGGTAGGTAGGGTATGGCTGGAGGAAGTAGGTTACTGTGGGCTTGCCTTTGGGGTACACACTTTGTAACTGGTGAGTGGAATCTCTTTTCTTTCTCTGCTTCCTGACTGCAATGCCCTGAGCCACTTAGGTCCACCATACTCTTCCACCATGATCTGCTTCACCTCATGCCCTGAGGAATGGAGTCTGCTGTTTATGCACTAATATCTCTGAAACCATGAGCAAAAAAGCTGCTGATTAAAACAGAGGCCCAACTGAAGGAACTTCCAATAACCAAACCAGGAGCAATTTGAGCAACATATTTAAAAGTAATGGTTATAACAATAGAATAAGGTAAGTATTTAAGAGTTCATACTGATATACTCAAATAATTGTGTAAATAAGTAAATAGTGAGCTATTCCCAAAAGAATTCCAATTAATGCATGTGAAAGTGATGAAGAAAATGCAAAACTCTCATTAGGGCACAGTACTAACTGTCACAAGCAATACCCATCAGTGGCATTTGTAAGACAAAATTTGAGATGAAACAGGACAGCTGCATAATCTCAAAGTATCTCTACCAAGGCATGTATCATATGCATAAAAAATTGTAACCTTATAGTAGAGACACCCAGGAGATACCCTTGATCAAGTAATCAAGGTTAACATTATCAGTATTAAGATATCCTGACATGAGCTATCTCTGATATGATACATTGGTAAAGGTGGTATTTAGGTTTTTTTTTTTTTTAGGAAATGTATAACTTCATTCTAACTGTAAAATAAAACCAGACAAACCCAAAATGTGATATATTTTATAAAATCATGGGCTAATGCGTTTCAAAGGTGTCAAAATCATGAATGACAAAGAGAATCTGAAGAACCATCACAGACCAGAGATTCTGAGAAGGCATGATAATAATACAGTGTGAAATCCTGAATTGACTCCTGAGTCTGGAAAAGGACATTAGTGGCACAATTAGTAAAATATGTATATGTATGTACAATGGAGTTCTACTCTGCTATTAGAATGACATCATGGCATTTGCAGCCAAATGAATGGAGATGGAAAAAATTATGCTGAGTGAAATATCCCAAACTCAGAGACTTAAGGGAAAAATGTTTTCTCTCATATGTGGAAGTTAGAGTAAAATCTAAGACAGGATAGAAGTTAGCTAAACTTAAATAATAATCTCAGCATAGGTGAAATTTCACTTAAGCAGAGGGAACCATAATTATGTAGGTGGGGGAAGAATGGAGGGAGTCAAGCAGGAGAAGGAGGGACTAGGGAAGTTATCAGTGCAACTGGGAAATCTCAACTTCCATGAGAAGCCCAACTATAAACAGGCAGGCAGAGAAACTCAGAAATTTCAAAATTAATACACACGTATATGCTTATTTCTATAATAACATGGAGGTAGTGAAGAGGAGACATGAGAGTGGGGAGTGGACAAAGTGGGGAGCTCCTAGACTAGGATAGGCTATAACATACTTTGTCAATATCCATGTGTACATGATTATGTAATGATACCCTCCAATATGTAAGACTATGTTGAACAAATAAAAAGTAAAATATTAATAAAAATGAAAAAAAGAATTATGTCACTCTATTTGGATACATTAGAATAAATATATACCCCAGAAAGAGTGACAAGGGACTAGCGAATGGAATTAGGGAGGTGGGGGATGTTGCTAAATTCTATTGTTGTATCGTGTGCTTCTATGAATATGGGATAGAAAATCCCATCACTATGTACAATTATAATGCACCAATTAAAATTAAAAAATGGAAAAGATATCTTCATCTTTACTCACATCTCTGTCTTTCAGCAAATCTATTTATTTATTCAATAAATATTAACTAAATCAAAAAAGACTCTATATTCTTTTTGTAACTTTTCTGTAAACTTAAAATTACTTCCAAAAAGGTTGGAAAAAAAGAAGTATCAAACTTTAATATGTGATTCGTAGAGGTTGATGCTTGAAATGGAGGACGTGATATGTGGTAGAGGAATGAGAACTTCACATCAGAAGAATGCAGCCCAAAATATCTGTGCTGCTCATTAAGTAAACTGTAAAAATCACTTCATCACATCTTATTTTACAGTACAGTCATTTAAGGATTTTGGCTAATTTCTTACTTTATTTGATTACTTCCCATTTTTATCTCTTGATTTCTACAATGAATGATAGGAAGGAAGAAGATATTTCAGGAGAGTAGGATATTTCTTTTCAAGCTAAATATGGGGCTCTGTGAAGGGATAAACCCTCTGTTACATGCCTCATTTATTAGATTAATAAGCAAATGAGGTGTCTTGAACTCATAAGTAAAATCCTTGAGAAAAAAGAGGTTGGTATACCTTTTACCTCATGGACCATTGTTTCTCTCCAAGGGGTCTCAGGGTTTCAGGTGACATGTTGGAAATAGGACCAGTCAGGTATTTAATGGATAGTAGTCACTAGATTCATGTTAGATTTATGTTCTTACAAGATGACTCTGTCAGCCCTGTAGTGAGACAAGTGTTCATCCAATGACCCTTCATGAATTGATATGTGCTGAGAAAATCTCATAACTTGAGCAAATTCTATACTATATATTTCATACATTCCCAAGATACTAAGGGTGGATATAAAGAGACTGGGGAAAAGGTCAGAGAGAACAAAATCCCACATGACTTCTCTCAGATCTTTAGTTATCATGTAAGAAATGCAAAGTTATGGGACTAGAGTGGTGGCTCAGCAGTTACAGAGCTTGTCTGGCATGTGCGAAGACCCAGGTTCAAATCCCAGTACCACGTACAAAACAAAGTGTTGGAAAATGAAAGCCTCATGGAAAACCTAAATAAAATCTCTCTCTCTCTCTCTCTCCTTGTCTCTTTAAAAAAGAAGAAAATAAAACAAAGAATTGCAAAGTTATAGGAAATAGCTTAAAATACAAAGTCTTCCCAACAGGTAAGTGGGGCAAAAAAAAAAGGCTGACCGGAGGTAACCATGCATATTTTCTTGTTCTGTAAAATGACTTCAGTTTCTCAAAACCTCCCTGCCATAACTCTGACAATTAAGAAACTATCTTAAGGAACAAGATTTTCATTTCATGATTATCATAAAATCATGAAGAGATAAGACACTGTCTTTTTTTTTCTCTTCCCATTACTGGGAATCAAACCCAGGGCTTTGTACATGTTAGGCAGATGCTCTGCTACTGAGATGCATCCACAGCTCTACGATGATGTCTTTAAACCATACCAAAGCATAACTAATAGCAGATCCTACGTCCAAAGTTGTCTATGATTTATAAGAGAACCCAGCGGAGAAGAGATATATTATCCTTTTCTTAAGATACTGGAGTTTTCTTACTTTAAAATGTATCTGATTTCTTATCTGATTTGGTGGAAAAATAACAATAGTGAGTTTTTCTTTTTCTAAATACAAAATATTGTTTTTTTTTTATTAGATGGATATAGAGATACAATTGAGGGGGAAACATTGTCAAACATTCAAGAACCAATGTATATATACTTAGTTATCCAGGGATAATGCCATATCATGGATGCCCAGCTTGGGTTCCTGTGTTGCTGTTTCCCCCAGAAGAACTCCTGAGTTAAATGGATACCTCGTGCAGGGCAAAGATCTCCTTCTGAAATGATTCCCCCAAATTCCCACCCTCCAATCTCCTAGGAGTTCTTCCTACCCCCTCCCCTTTTACCCCTCCCTACGCCTCCAAGTATCCTAGGGAGTCATTTCCCTGTTGTGTTGAGAATCATACAATTTGAAGTTATTGTTAGCTTAGCCATATAACATACTGCTTTCCCATGTATTCTAGCTTCCACAGATGAGAGAAACCATTCGGCCCTTGAGTCTCTGAGATTGGTGTACTTCACTTAGCATAATTCTTTCCATCTCCATCCATTTGATATCAAAAGCCATAATATCATCTTCTCTAATGACCGAGTAGTATTCCATTGTATATATGTACCAAAGTTTTTATATCCACTCGTCGAGTGAGGGCATCTAGGTTGGTTCCATAATCTAGCTATAGTAAACTGAGCTGCTGTAAACATTGATGAAGCCATATCTCTATAGTATGCTGATTCTAACTCTTTTGGGAAAATACCCAGGAGTGGGATAGCTGGGTTGTAAGGTGGTACCATCCTTAATTTTTTGAGGATTCTCCACACTGCTTTCCATAGTGACTGAACCAGTTTGCAGTGCCACCAGCAGTGTAACAGTGTTCCTCTTTTCCCACAGCCCCTCCCACATTTGTTGTTGTTAGAATTTTTCATTTTTGCCACCCTAACAGGAGTGAGGTGGCATCTCATTGAAGTTTTGATTTGCATTTCCCTTAAAGCTAATGATGTAGAGCAATTTCTCACATATTTCTGGGCTTTCTGGACTTCCTCTGGTGAGAAGTTTCTTTTAAGATCCATGGCCCATTTATTGATTGGATTATTTGTGATTTTGGTGGTTAGCTTCTTTAGTTCTTTATATATTCTGGATATTAGCCCACTGACTGAGGTGTAGCAGGCAAAGATTTTCTCTCATTCTGTAGGTTCTCTCTTGATGTTCTTGATTAGATCTTTATCTGTGCAAAAACTTTAATTTAATTGCATCCCATTCATTTATTCTTGACTTTACTCCTTGAGCCATGGGAGTTTTGTTAAGGAAGTAGCTGCCGATTCCTATGTCCTGTAGTGCTGACCCTACTTCTTGTTCTAAGCACATTGAAGCATTAATTCATTGATTAAACATATAATTTTTTAAATTGTGATGTTATTGTAGGAACAGGCGATGATGGTTTAGGTCAAATTACACAGGGAAGTAGAGCTGAGATTCCACAGAATTTGGGATCTAGGAAGTCTATATCCCTGGTGAAAAGATGGATTAGCAGGGAAAATATCTCTCATACCAGTGCAGGGACACAATAAAGTTCCTAGGGTCTCCTTACCTTGTTTCCAGTGACAAAATAGTATCTGAGAATTCTAAATCTTGAGGATACTCTCATATGAATTTGGGGATTTCTAATAGATTTTTTTTAGTTAGTTTAGGTTAACAACAAAGTTGCATGGGAGGTACAGAGACTCCCATGTGCTTTCTGCTCCCACATGTACAGCCAAATCCACCAGGGCGGCACATTCATTACAACTGACAAATCCACATGCACACTTTGCTATCCCCCGAAGTCCATAGTGTAAGTTAGGATTCACTCTTGGTGTTGGGTTTTCTGTGGGCTTGGATAAGTGCATCATGCCCAATACCACACAGGGTAGTTTCACTGCCCTAAATTCTTCTGTGCTCTAACTATTCACTCTCTCACTTCCATGGCTT
>PVKS010034597.1:0-20754 GCA_004027875.1 Aplodontia rufa
ATCATGATGAGTAAAATCAGCTTAACCCAGAGATCTAAGGGTCGATTATCTCCACTCATAGGTGGAGGTGGGGACTAGACCCTGGACAGTGAGAAAGTTGGTCTAGTAACATGAGTTAAATCCAGATAAGATGTAATGCTTTACAATCTAATACCTTTTTTTTTAGAATTATAAAGGGAAAGGGAAGGGAGGGATAAGGGAGGGTAATTGGGGAGGGCACTGCTGGAGATAATTGCAATATCCAGAATATTTACACATTTTATACAAATTTTATATTATTTTGTTAAAATCTTATAAAGTTGTTCAAAAAATAATAATAAATAAAAAATTTTAAAAAAAAGTAAAACAGGAAGGGCAAACTTATGAGAGACTTCAATATTTTCAAGGCATATAACCCAAAACGATAGTAAATAGTAGACATTTTAGGTCCTGGTTTTCATTATGTATAGACTCAGAAAACCTTAACTATTGAGGTGACAAGCTTAATTTTTCTTTAACATTTAAAAAGGAAACCTACATTCTAAATGCAATCTTGTATCTACTTTTTAGTGATTCAATAAATAGTCTGCAATTGCTAGAAATCAAGAAATAAGCCAAAGCTAAAATCTATATAAATTCTTAAGTTTATTTATAAATTTTTAAATTTAGGGGAAAAAAGGAAATATGAAAAAATAATAATGAAAATATTTTATAAAAACAAAGCAGATGTTTGTTTGCTTTTTGTATCACATCTTTAGGTCTAAATTTATCATCAAGATTTGCAATGTTATGCAAGATGCCCCAGCTATTCATTATTCCTCAGGTTCCTGTGCTAACAGAGTAAACCTGCTTTATGGCTTACTTGGAGGGCTGAGTAGCCAGCCAAGACAAGGATTGTGATGGGGAGAGGAAGAATGGTTTTGGGTTAGCATGGAGTGCCTTTATATTTAGGCTGGATTGGAGAGCAGAAGGAGGGAATATCTGTGCAGTAGGTAAGTTCACCTTTCATTTCCTTACAATTATGTCATCCATTCACTAGATTTACAACAGCTTCATGAGGTTGGCAATTGTATGCTATTTTCATTTTTTATATCTCAATCTATGGTATGGTGTAGGGAATTCACTGGACACCTACATTTATTTTATTTCTTAAAGAGTGTGTAGCAATTTTATTCATCTGGCTGTTGTTTCTCTAACACTTAGTTGTGTAGATTGTGCTGGGTTTTGAACCTGTGTCCTTGTACAAGACAGGCAAACTCTCCAACTGCTAAGCCATTGCTTTAGCCCTGGACATATATATTTATAAAAAGCGTGAATATAACATGATAAAAAGCTCCTCATACCCTGTGGAACTGGTTTCTTTCACTAATTTCATGTGTTACAAAAAGAAATTTATTTTCAGAACTTTAAACTCCTGCATAATTTTGACATGGATTACTTTGATCTGCTAATCTGCAAGAGTGTTAGGACCCCACTAGTCACTGAGTGGAGACTCAGGTTGGAGGGAGTGCTGTGAGGGGGAGTCCTCTGAGGTTGGGAGCTTTGGACTGCTAGAAAGCAGCATTAGAGGACTGATGAACCAAGGAAAGTACATGGGGGAGGGGCTTCAAGAGGAATTTACGAATCCGATTTTACCTTCCATGACAATCTAGAGGGACCTAAGAGCACAATCCACCAATTTTTTTTCAATTGTATTTTATTGCAGTGCTGGGGCTTGAGCTCAGGAACTCTCTACCACTGAGCTACATCCCTAGTCCTTTTTATTTTGTGCTCACATCAACTTACAAAATACATATGTGTATATAACATTCAAGAACAAAATAATGGGGCTGGAGCGTCGGCTCAGCGGTTACAGCGCTTGCCTGGCATGCGCAAGTACGCAGGTTCAAACCCCAGCACCCATGTACACAACTACAGTCGGAGCAATGAAGGCCATGTGAAAAACTCAATAAAAATTGATCTGTCTCTGTATCTCTCTCTCTATCCTTCTCTCTCAAAAAAAAATGACAGTTAATTTATAATTTCATTCAATTTCCCTGCTTTTAAGTTTTAAGAGAATGAATTTTAATTTTTGAACAGGAGAAGAATCCCCTAAGATAGTAAAGTCCAATGTGAAAAAAATGAGACACGTACAATTTTAAATTTTCTAATATTCACATTAAATATTAAACTAAAATGATAAACTTCATTTAATACCCCAGTGTATCCAGAATAGTATCATCATCATTATGTGACAAAAATAAAAATCACATATATAATTACAGTTATATAATTATTTAAATATATTCATATGTGTAATTTTTTGGAGCAACATCTTTAAAATTCACTCTTTATTTCAAGTCTCCAGCACATCTGTTCATGGAAACTGTAAGAAAAGAGGAAAAATGAAGGAAACAGAGAGGAGAGCACCACTTCAATAGTAACTCCCATTTATTTTGGAGAAGTCTGTGGAAGGGAAGTGGAGTTTGGATCCACCTACCTCTTAAAGCCTAGTTTAGACATAGAGGGAATGAGGAGGGACCTGGTTACAGTAGGAACTATCCTGGTTAAACTGGGTTTTTAAGTAGGGAGGGAATTAAACCAAGTTTTTCAGTAGAGTGGAGCTCATCCAATGAGGGCAACAGGCCACAGGTTCCAATGAGGGCTGAGTCTGTATATTTCAAAAGACTGAGTAAGATGTTTGCCTACAAATCCTGTTTATTTTGATTACAGTATTTTTTGTGTAAAAATCAATCTTTTGAAATCAACTTTCAATAAGCTTAATGCAAGATTGCTTTGAAACCATTAGGTAAGAGGCTGAGTGTTAACTCAGGTGAGGCAGGGCTATTGACAAATATTAGGGCAAGTGTTTTATTTTTAAAACTAATCTTTGCATCTTAAAATTATAATAAAATTTCATAGACAGTGCTGCAACACTTATTTGGCCTTAGGAAAAGCCTGAACCTACAGTGACCATAAAGCTACCCCTGAGGCAGACCCTTACCTGGACCGTGACCCTGACCTTGAACATAACCTAAACTAGACCCTGAAGGTGACCAAGACCCCTATGACCACCATGACCATAAATCCTGACACTGAATCTAACTCTGATCCTGACACTGACACAGACCATGACACTGAAAGCAACTCTGAATTTAGCTCCAAACTCTGATTCGACCTATACCCAGATCCTGATCCTAACACTCACACCATGATACAGATCCCTAAAACTGACCAGTCCCTAAACCCGAATCACAAACCTAAATCAGACATTGAGCCTGATCCTGACCCTAACACTGATCCTGACACAAACACTAACACTAAATCTAACCATGAACCCTACTCTCTAAACCTAAGGTAACTATAACACCTAACCCAACTCTGACTCTAACTCTAAACCTATATACTCTGACAATGACCCCCAACACTGACACTAACCCTAACCCAGACCCTTACCCTAATTCCTCAACTTAACAACTTTTTTTTGTCTAAGGTAACCTAACCAGAACCCCTGACCCAACTGAGTGTCTTAACACGACTCCTGACCCTCACAATGGGGCCCTGTCCTTAGCTCCTGACCACTCACCCTGGTACTGGCTCTGATCCTGGCCCTAAACCCTGACCTCCCACCCCACACTGCCTGAAACTGAACCTGAACCTGAACCTCTGAACTGGGACCCTGTTCTGAATCCTTTACCCTTGACCCCAATACTAAGTCTAATCTTACTATTCTCTCACTAGAACCCTCCCTACATGCCTTAGACAGCACTTAACACACACTTGTGATGACCCTTACTACTCACTCAAGAAAGCCTTCACAACAAAGCTCAGAGAGCCCACGATACACTCTTCAATGAGCCCTCAAAACACATCTCAATTAGACTTTTCTACACAACACAGAGAGCCAATACATCTCACTCGAACGCCCTACATACACAACTCAGAGAGCCATCCCTACACACAAGGAAACCTCACTACACACCTCAGAAAGTCACCACAACACACTTCAACTACACTTCACTGCAAACCACACAGAGCCTTCTGTACCCACTTCAGAAAGCACTCACAAATAAACTCAGTGAGCCCTCACTACACCCGTTTGAGAGCCCACATCACAAACTGACCTCTAGCCTTCAATTAACATGTCAAAGAGGCCACATCGAGAAATTCAGAGCCCATACTACTCACCTCAAAGAATCCTTCTGACTCCCTTCTGAGAATGCCCACCATACACCTCAGTAAACATCCATGACACTCATCAGAAAGCTCAGACTGACAACTAACAGGACCCACCTTTTACACTTCAGACAGCCATTGATTCACACTCTGAGTCCTCACCGCATACTTCAGAAACCCTTACTACTAACTCCATTGGGCTCTGACTACACGCCTAAGTTCACCCTCAAAAAATACATCAGAGTGCTTTGGACTCACCTGATAAAGCCTGTCAGTGACTCACTGACCACATAGCTATGTGAGCTCTCACTACAGTCATCAGAGCTCTCACCACACACTTTAGAGACTGTCTACTCTTCAGCAAAGCATTCCCAAAACACACACCTCAGGGACTTATTTTAATTCCCCTCAAACATAATTCACAGCTTAGAGAGGCCTCACTAAACATTTTAGGTGGCCCTTACCACATATTTCACAGAGAATTTACAGAGTGTAGAGTCCTCCACACTCACCTATGAGATCTCACACCACACACTTCAGGGAGCCCTTACACTCACCTCTGAGAACTCTTCCTCTTCCTCACAGACTGCTCATCACTTGTCCCAAAAGCCCTCACTATGGACCTCAGAGCCCTTGCAGGACACCTCATAGACCCCTCCCTACCCACCTCACAGTGACATCATTGCTTACCTCACAAAACCCCCCATCACTCCCTAGGCAGCCCTAACCACACATTTCACAGTCACCTAACCACTCACTTTTGAGAGCACTCTCTTCACACCTCAGCCTGCCTACAACCCACAACCCAGGGACTTCTTACTTCACCTCTGGTATCCCTCCATACACACATCAGAGGGCCTTACTACACCACTCATAGAGACCTCACTACACACCACAGTGAGTCCACACTAACTATCCAGATATCCCGCACTCCATGACTCAGGAAACATTCAATGCACACCTAAGAGAGCAATCCCTACACACCTAAGACAGCCCACTGACACACCTCAGAATGACCTCAAAGCACAGTTTGGGAGTCTTCACTACTCCCCTATAGTCCTCCTCACACTCTTCTGAGAAGACCTCACCAAACATATTAGTGTACCCTCCCTACAAACCTCAGACAGCCCACAACAAATGAGTCACAAAAGAGCATACTTAGCACTTCAGAGATGCTCAATGGTACAACGCTTCTCTAGTGTGCAGGGCAGACACAGGTTTGATGTCCAGCAATGTATACATTGTTAAGTACTGGGAATATAAAATCCAGCTCAATCAAATAAATAAATAAGGATTTTTATTTGTTTCACATAGTGGAGTGAGTCATTGTTACCTATTCATGCATATGAAGGTATTGACAAAGAAAGTTAAGCCCGATCCTAGTCCAGGATCCATTGCTCCCATCTCATGTTTATACCCCCATGGTACAAATAGAAATGAGCATTTACAGGTATATTAATTTTGGAAATTTCTGAGTTTCTCTACCTGCTTGTGTATAGTTTGTCTTCTCTTGGAAGTTGAGTACTCCCATAAAGGATAAACCCTCACGTTTCCCTCCCTCCCCTACTTCTCCCTCCATTCTCCCCTCCTACATCGTTATGCATCCCCCAGGTTCTGTGAATTTAAACCTTTGGTGAATTCATTAATTGAAGTTCACTAAGTTTCATCCTATTCTAGGTTTTACTCTAGCTTCCATATATCAGGGAAAATATTTAGCTCTTCAATTTCTGTGTGTGGGATATTTCACTCAGCAAGATTTTATCCATTTCCATCGATTTGGCTGCACAAGCCATGACATCATTCTTTCTAGTACCAGAGTGCAACTCCATTGTGTGTATTTATACACCACACTTTTGAATCCTTTCTTCTGGTAAGGAATATCAGGGTTGGTTCCATAGTTTAGCTATTGTAAATTCGGCTTCTCTAAAGACTGATGTTGCTGAGTCTCTGTAGTATGCCAATTCTAGCTTTTCTGGGAAAATACCCAGGAGTGGGATAGCTGGGTCATATGGTGGATCCATTCCTAGTGTTTTCATGAGTCTCCTCAGTGCTTTCCTGGGTGGCTTTACAAGTTGGCAGTCCAATCAATAGTGGGTTGGTGTTCCTTTCTCCCTACAAACCCTCCAGCATCTGTTTTTGTTTGTATTCTTAAATTTCCCCCCTCTCATTGGACTGAGGTGCAATCTCAGTGAAGTTTTCATTTTCACAGCTAAAACAATCTTTAGAAATTGACTAAATCTTTCTTCCACTCTCTCCATCACTGAAACACAACAGCAAAACAACAAAAGCCCACAGGGAAGAAGTTTGGTTTGCTTTGAAGGCCACAAAATGGATTTTGTATTTTAAATGAAGGCTAAATGACAACTACTCAATTAGTGTTAGACACATCTTTGTGACTATCATACTATCAAAGGCCAAAAGGCATTTTTATCCTAGGGAGCCATCCCCCTATTACTCTGAGAGTCATTCAATTTGAAGTGTTGTTAGTTTAGCCATCTACCCTACTGCTTCCCCATATATTCCGGTATCCACAAATGAGAGAAACCATTCTGCCCTTGAGTCTCTGAGATTGGGATACTTCACTAAGCATAATTCTTTCCATCTCCATCCATTTGATATCAAAAACTATAATATCATCTTCTCTAAGAGCCGAGTAGTATTCCATTGTATATATGTACCAAAGTTTTTGAGACTGGAGAGTGAGAATATGGGGGAACCATCCCAGAAGCCGATGTCATTCCTCCATGAGATACCCATTTAATGCATGAGTTCTTCTGGTGAAAACTGCAACAGGTGAAACCCAAAGTGGTCATCCATGTTTTGGCATTAACCCTGGATAACAAAGTATATATGCATTGATTACTGTTGGTTTGATAATGCTTCCCCCTCAACTGTATCTCTATATACTTCTAATTTAAAAAAATCTTTTAAAAAAAGCATTTGTTAGTTCAGATACTTTGTATTGATAACATAGAAGTATTAAAGGCCACAGAGTGCATACTTAATTTATTTTAGATGCAATGCTTTGGATATAATATTCATACTGAAGGCTACAGAATATTTCTGCTATTAATTTTAGATGATACACTATGAATATTACATTAGTGTTAATTATGAGTGGCTATCTCATTAACTTTCAATGCTATAGAACAAATATTGTATTCACATGAAAGAATGCAAGAGAGCTATAATATTACCTTCAGGCTACATGTTGATATATAAATAATCAATGCAACAGAGCATCTCTTAAGTTGTACATATTACATTAAAACAAAAGTCCCAAGTTGATTTATGATAATATATTTATATGCCATAGTATGTGTATCACATAAGTATTAGAGGCCATGAGGGCACTATTATGTTAGTCTTAGATAATACAGTTTGGACATATCCCTCTGAAATGCCAGTGGGCAGCTGTTATATTGGATTTAAATGCTATCATATGGATATCATAAGAGTAAAGCAAAGGTCACACTGCAGGTACATGCTATTACATGGACTTTATGTAAATATTAAAAACCACGAGTAGCCTATAATATTAGTTTAACAGCACAAAGTATGGATAAGAGAATAATATTAAACACCTTAAAGCCAAACTTTTAAATGTTGTGTTATGGATATTTTATGAGCTCTGCAGGACACAGGGCTGATATTGCATTTATTTTAGATGCATTATTATAGATATCACAGTATTATTAAAGGCCACAGACCAGGGTTCTAATCAACATCAGATGCTATAATAAGGAATGCCTAGTGGTATTACAGGATCAGGACAACTATTTCACTGGTTCTTCATGCTACAGTGTAAATAGTTGGCTAGCCTTAAAAGCCAAGGGCATCTGTCCTTTCAATGTTGGATGCTATGATTAGGATAAGGACAAATTATTAGCAATAAAGCTGTGGGTAAGTGATATCTTTTTTTTTTATTTGCTTGATTTAAAGAGAGGGACAGTGAGAGACAGAATCAATTTTTATTGAGTTTTTCCCATTGCTTTCATTGCTCTGACACTTAGTTGTGTACATAGGTGCTGGGGTTTGAACCAATGTACATATGCAAGGCAGGCAAGTGCTATAATCACTGAGCAACCATTCCAACCCTGTGATATCAGTTTTGATGATGTCTATGAAAGGCCAAAAGGCAGCTGAAGATTACAATGGCCATAACCCTGAACCTGACACTAAATCTGACCCAAACCCTGACCCTAACTCTCCACTAACTGTAACCCTATCTCTTGCACTAGCATTAGCCCTAGCCTTAACTCTAACGCTAACTTAACCCTAAACCCTAACACTGACCCATACACTAAGACAATCCTAACCCTATCCTTAAACCAATACCTAAACGCTGAGCCCTGACCTTGACCAAAAACCTTAAGCCTACCACTAATGCTGCCTTTAAAACCCTAAATCTGACCTTGACAATGCCATGGACCCAAAGCCTAATCCTCCCCTGGACCTCAACTGCATCTAATACTAACAATGATCCTGAAACTGACCTTGCTTGAGGCCAGATGCTATACTTTGTCCTTGAGTCTGATTAAGTGCCTGACCATTACTCTATCTCAGAACCTTATCCTAAATCTACCCATCATTTCTAGACCCTAAATGAATCCTAGACACTGAATCTAACCCTAACTCTAGTCCTATCCCTAAAATCTGAACCATGATCCTGTCATGGAATTGAGTCTAAACCAATGAATTCTTGGCTCAGACCCTGATCTGAACCTGAACACAAACACTAACTTTATCACTAATATCTAGGCCATGACTCAGACCCAAAGCCCTAAAAATCACCCTGTCCCAAAACTCTACCCTGATGCAGGTCCAAACACTGATCCTGATGCTAACCTTGCTCTGACCTTAATCCTCACTGCTCCAAACTTATCCCTAAATCCTAAACACAACCCTGACATAAACTCTAATCTACTCCCTAATCCTGACCCTACTGTGACCCTAATGCTAACCCTAACACTGAATCTCTCTTGAAACTTTACCCTAACCTTGAACCTAACCTGAACAGGACCCTGAAGGTGATCAAAACCCCTACAATCACCATAACCCTAATCCCTGACACTGAACTCAACTGTGATCCGGACACTAACACATACTGTGACACTGCGAGTGACTCTGACCCTAGCCCCAAACTCTGATTCGACCTTTACCCAGAACTTGATCCTAACACTGAACCAGACCATGATACAGACTGGTAAAACTGACCAGTTCCTAAACCCTAAACACAAACCTAGACCAGACACTGAACCTGACCCTGACACTCTAACATTAACATGAAACCTAATCCTGAACCCTACTCCCTAAACCTAAGGTAACTGTAACACCTAATGCCAACTCTAACCCTAAACTTAAGCCTATACCCTGACCATGACCCTATCTCCTCAACCAAACACCTTATGTCCAAGTTAACTTAATCAGAACACCTGACCCAACTGAGTCCCTTAACAAGAACTCTGAACCTCAGAACAGGGCCCTGACCCTAGATCCTGACCAATCAAACTCATGCTGACTCTGACCCTGACCTAAACCCTGACCTCTCATCCAACACTGACTCCTTACCCTGAAAATGAACCTGAACCTGGACCTCTTACCCTAGACCCTGTTCTGAACCCTTTACCCTTGATCTCAATACTAAGACTAACCCTACTACTCTCCTCCTAGAACTCCACATACATGCCTAAGAGATCACTCACCACATGCTTTTGATGACCCTCACTACTCACTAAAGAGAGCCTTTACCACAAACCTCAGAGAGCCCACAATATACTCCTTAATGAACCCTCAAACACATCTGAAATAGAACTTTATACACACCACAGAGAGCCAATACATCTCACCTGAGGGCCTTCCCTACACAACTTAGAGATCCATCCCTTCACCTCTCAAAGAAACCTCACTACACACCTGAGAATGTCACCATAGCACATTTCAAATACCCATCACTGCACTCCACACAGAGCCCTCCATACCCACCTCAGAAAACATTCACAATAAAACTCAGTGGGCCCTTACTACACCCCTCTGTGAGCCCACATCATAGTGCCATCAGAGCCTACTCTTTTTTTAATTTTTTAACAACCATACAAGTTTTTAACAAAATAATAAAAAAATGTGTATAGATTCTGAATTAATATTACCCCCAGGAGTGCCCTCCCCCAAATTATCCATCCTTATCCCTCCCTTCCCTTTCCCACAATATCTCTAAAAAAGTATTATGTTGTATAGCATTACATCTTATCTGGATTTAACACATGATAATAGACCTCCTTTCTCAATGGCCAGGGTCTAGTCCCAACCTCCACAGATGAGTGGAGACAATCCACCATTGGTTCTCTGGGATAAGCTGATTTTATTCAGCATAATTTCTTCCATAGCCATCAATTTACCTTCAAAGGCTGCAATATCATTGTTTCAAATTGCTGTGTAAAATTCCATGGTATAAATGTACCAGAGTTTTTGGATCCATCATCCAGTGAGGGACATCTGGGTTGTTTCCATAGTGTAGCAATAGTAAATTGATCTGCTATGTACATAGATATTGCTGTGTCAGGAGTGGAATATCAGGGTCATATGGTGGGTTCATCCCTAGTTTTTTGAGGATTCTCCACACTGCTTTCTAGAGGGGCTGTACCAGTCTGGAGCAGAGCCTACTCTTCACACCTAAGGGAGGACCTCACCATGAAATACAGAGAGCCCTTCTACTCACCTCACAGAAACTTTGTGACTCACTTCAGGTAATGCTCACCACACAACTCAGTAAGCCCTCATTACACTCATCAGTGGGCCCAAAATCACACCTCAAGGATCCCAACTCACACACCTCAAATTGCCCTTAGTTTACAAACAGAGAGGCCTCAAAACACACTTGACAGCCTTACTACTCACCTCATTGAGCCCTACCTACACACCAAAGGCAGCACTCACCACACTTTATAAATTACCTGAGGAATCACAAATCACACACCTCAGAGACTTCTCATAACTCTCTTCACACAGCAATCACTAAATAACTACCTCAGCACTCACCACCTTTCTGAGATCATGTACCTATCACCCTGTAGAGCCCTCCAGAGAGCCCTCACCATACACTACAGGGATCCCTTGCACAAACCTCTGAGAACTCTTCTTCTCCTCCAACACTGCTTACCACATACCACAGAGAGCACTCCCTATGGTCCTTAGAGCCCTCCAAGTACACATCACAGACCCCATGCTACCCACCTCACAATACATCCCTTCTTCCCTCACAGAAACCCCCATCACTCCCTTGGCAGCCCTCACCACACATTTCAGGGGCACATACCCACTCACTTCAGAGATCCATCTCCTCACACCTCAGATAGCCCTCAACACACATTTCAGAGAACACTTACCACTCATCCAATATAGCCCTCCATATATACCTCAGTGATGCTTCACCAACACCTCATAGAGCACTCTCTACAGTTCACAGAATGCCCTCACCAAAATCACAGGAGCACTGATTAAGGACCTCATATTGCCTAAGGGCACACCTAAGTGAGCCCTTACCACACACTGCAGGGAGCCTTTACACTCACCACTGAGAACTCTTTCTACACTCCTTAGACTGTTCAACACAACCCCTGACAACCCCCATTATGGTCCTCAGAGCTCTTACAGTACTCTTTATAGACCCTGTCCTACCCACCTTACAGTGATATCACTGCTTACCTCAGAGCCTCCCAACACACTCCAGGCAGCCCTCACCACATATTTCAGAGACACATACCCATTCACTTCAGAGAGCCATCTCTTCATGCCTTAGGTAGCCCTCAACACACATTTCAGAGAGCACTTACCACTCACCCCATACAGAATCCATACACACTTGAGTGATGCCTCACCAACACCTCAGATGGCCCTCCCTACAGTCCACAAAATGCTCTTACCAAAACCTCACAGACACTGACTATGGACATCACATTGCCTAAGGGCACACCTAAGAGAGCCCTCACCACACATGGTAGGGAACCCTTACACTCACCTCTGAGAATTCTTCCTACCCTCCTCAGAGACTGCTCACCACACACCTGACAGCCCTCACTATGGTCCTTAGGGATCTCCCAATACCCTTAATAGACTCCTCCCTACCCACCTCATAGTGACATCACTGCTTACCTCACAGAGCTCCCCAGCATGCCCCATGCAGCCCTCAACACACATTTCAGAGACACCTTGCTACTCATTTCAGAAAGTCCTCTCTTCATGCCTCAGACAGCCCTCACACACATTTCAGGGGCTTCTTAACCTTCACTTCAAAGATTCTTCATACACACCTCAGAGAGCCCTCACAACACAGCTCACACACCCCTTGCTACTACCCTATAGTCCTCCCCACAATCCTCAGTGATCCCTTACCACATGCCTCTGAGAACCCTCTGTACAGTCCACAGAATGCCCTGACCACAACCTCACTGATCCCTGGTTATGGACCTCACATTGCCTTGAGGACACACCTATGAGAACCTTCACCACACACTCCAGGAAATTATTCATACTCAACACAGAAGTCCCTCCTTACATGCCTCAGTCCTCACCCCACACTTCAGAGAGCCCTTCCTACTAAAGTGGAGAGCCTCAGGGCACACTAATCAAACATCCAAGAGAGTCCTCACTACACTCCTCAGAGAACCTATGATAGACCTGTCAGTGAAGAAAATACTTTGTAATTCAGAGAGGCTCAGTGCTACAGCACTTACCTGACATGCATGGGGGACAAATGTTCGACCCCAGCATCACACACACAATTATGTGGAGGAAAATCAAAATCCGTATGGAAAATGTTTAAACTTAATTCTTTCCATCTCTCCTTTTCTCTCTGGCTCAATCAAAAACAAATAAATAAAAAACAGCCACAAGGCAGATATTTTATCAGTGTTGGAGGCCACAAAATGAATTTTATATTTAAAATTTGAAATGAAGGCCAAATGCCAACATCTACATTAGTTTTAGACACAGCTATCACATTATTAAAGGCTAAAGGCAGTTATTACTTTCAGATGATGTGTACTAATATCATATTAGTACTAGTACAGACCACCTAGTTAATTTCTTTTCAATGCAATACTATGCATATTATATCCACATTAAAGGACACAGAATAGTTAATATATTAGTTTTAGATGCTACAATATGGATATTACAACATTAGCATTAAATTATCATAGGGTGGCTATATACTAGTTACAGAAGCTATGGTATAAATATCACATTAATATGAAAGGCCACAGGAGAGCTATCATTTTATATTGAGATCACATATGGATGTACTAACCATAAATGCCACAGACCAGCTCTTACAGTAGTTTAAGATGCTATGGGATACATATTATTCCATATCACTAAAGGCCAAAGTTCAGTTATGAGAAAAGTTTTAGATGCTATAGTATGTATATCATATAAGTATTAAAGACCACATGGCAGTTATTATATTAGTATTAGATACTACAATTTGGGTTCATATTACTCTTAAATACCAAAGGGCAGCTATCATATTTGCTTTAATTTCTATAGTATGGAAGTTGTAGTAGTACAGAAGGTCACAGGGGGTCTGGAGCGGCGGCTCAGTGGATCGGTGGTTACTGCTCTTGCCTGGCATGCGCAAGTGCATAGGTTCAAGCCCCAGAACCCACATACACAATTAAGTGTCAGAGCAATGAAAGGCATATGAAAAACTCAATAAAAATTTATTCTCTCTCTCTCTCTCTCTCTCTCTCTATATATATATATATATATATATATATATATATATATATATATCTCACTGTCCTTATATCACAGGGAAGTCATTATGTTAGTTTTATATGCTGTAATACGGATATTGTATAAATATTAAAGGGCACAGGAGCCCACTCTATTAGTTTCATAAGGCAGAGTATAGATGAAATGACTGCCCTGTGACTTTTTTTTAAAGAGAGAAGGACAGTGGGATAGATAGACAGAAAGAATGAATTTTTATTCATTTTTCATATGCCTTTCATTGCTCTGACACTTAATTGTGTACGTCGGTGCTGGGGTTTGAACCTATGTACTTGCACATGCTGGGCAAGATCTGTAACTACTGAGCTGCCAAGCTTGTGGCAGGTGGATTCATAATGGGCATAACAGGCAGATTTTGTCTGATGAGATGAATTTGGAGCTGAAATCAAGAGGAACTGAAAATGCATATAGGGGGCAATGGTGAGACAGAAGGGAGCAGGTGTTGTGCAGAGAACACTGATGCTCAATGACCCTGAGCAGCCAGAGTAGAGAGGAGCCCATGGTCAGAGGCAGAGAGCTCCACAGCATGAACTTGTGCTGGGGAGACAAGTGTGCAAACTGTTTGAGCCCTTTCCTACAGCACGTGAGGCCCCAGAGTGATATGCAGGTGCATCAGGAGACAGTGTGTTTGGACACAACTATATCTTGGCAGTGTTACAGCTCATCAGAGTGTTGGTAACCAGGCAGCCTTCCCCTAAAATCAGGTGATTCTGTCCCCTTTGTGCAACTGCATTTTCCTGCACCACTTGCCGGCTCCTTGGAGCTTTCTTCTGTCCTATCACATTCTCATTAAATCTCTTCTTCCTTACAACTACTGGAAGGGGTGGGAACTCTTCCATCACTCTGAAGAACCCTGAATGCCCAACAGTGCAACTGTTGATGAATCTGAATAAAGTAAAGAGAAACTACCAATTTTTTTCCCATCCAGGGATCAAACACAAGATGAGCCACAGCACAACTGCCAAGGGTCCTCTTTCTACAAAGCAATGCCAACTTTTTTTTAAAGAGAGAGAGAATCAAGTTTACTTATTTATGCTTAGTTTCTCCAATACTTAGTTGTGTTATTGGTGTTGGGGTTTAAATCTGGGTTCACACAATGCCAGGCAAACACATCAATGACTGAGCCTCTGCTCCAGCACATGGAGCACTGATTTTAAAAATCATACTTTCTTATACTCTTGAAATTTACCATGTTATAATAGTCAGCTCTTGATATCTTCAGTGGGATCTTCTGTCTGCTTATGGTTTCTCCAAGATTTGTAAGTGTTCTCATGCTATGAGTGATGTGGGGGGTCGATCTGTACTGACAAGAAATTTCCTCTGTGGTACTAGAGCACCCCCTTCAATGAGATCCCAGTACTCTTAAGTACCGTTCTAGGGTGTACTTAGATGTTCCATTTATCATGTATTTGTACAGTTATTTTGCCTTTTTAGATTGCTTTGAAATAGTATGTATCTTGTTTGCTTTAGGGCTCCTGGCTCATCTCACTGAATGTGCCACTCTTGGGTCAAAGGTAGAGAGGTTACTCACATGTCCCAGCTGTGGTCAGCAAGGGACAGAAATGGGAGTGGAGCCAGTGCTCTCAGTAAAGACTTTTGTCCTAAACTTTTTTCCATTAGTAATTGGGAAGTAGGGTTTTAGAGTGCCCAATTCAGGAGTGACTCTACAGTCACAGTGTCCCAGTACTGATATCAAGCTGATCAGGGAGTGTGAAGGTTTAGCTCACAGAGAGCCACAGTCCATAGCCTGGTATCTGTCATGAAGATGTGGGAGGAGAGTCCTCCAGCGTCTTTCAGCAGTTACCACTGTTATTCCCATCCTGTGGGAAGCCAGGCTGCAGCAAGCCAGGTGTGTCCTATCAGCCCAGTCAGCTTAGACATCTTCCTTTTGAGAGGTGGTGACAGGCTGCCAATAGATGCTGGGAAGAGAGTGAGTGAATGCTGCTTTCCTCCCATAGGTGGTCTTCTCAGGGTAAAAATCAAGGGTAAATTCAACCTAGAATCCTCTTTCTGTGATGTGCTTCAATTTGGTATTATTGAGATGTCAGTGCACTGTCCTTTCTTTTCTTTTTTATGAATATTCTTTGTAATTTTTATTTTTTAAATTTTTTAATCAGAAATTTATTTGTTGAACAATTAAACAAGATCCTAATGAAACTCATAATTATCCACCCTTATCCCTCTCCCCTTCCTTCCCATTACAACTCTACAAATGCCTTAGGTTTTATGACATTACACCTTATCCGGATTTAAAACATGATAATAGACCTCCTTTCTCATTGGCCAGGGTGTAGCTCCAGCCTCCACAGATGAGTGAAGACATTCAACCCTTGGTTCTCTAGGTTATGCTGATTTCACTCAGCATAATTTCTTCCATAGCCATCCATTTACCTTCAAAGGTTGCAATATCAATGTTTCTAATTGCTGAGTAAAACACCATGGTATATATGTACCACAGATTTTGGATCCATTCATCCAGTGAGGGACATCTGGGTTGTTTCCATAATTTAGCTATTGTAAATTGAGCTGCTATGAACATTGATTTTGCTGTTTCACCATAGTGTGCTGATTATATATCCCTTCCTTTCTATTTGAGTTGTTTGTCCAAGATTTTGGTGTATAATGCTGAGAGTTAGATCATACTGCCATGGGCTACACATGCCCCTGTGATGAAGCTCTACCATCTCTACCCACTGGTAAGCAAAGTGAAAGATGGTGATACACATGCGAGAAGCCATAACTCAGCAGAAACTTCCATGCTGGTGCCTTTTATTCCCTACAATTGTGTGAGGTAGGTCTCTTGTTCATCAGCCAGAATGTGGTACTTGGCTATGGCAGAAGAAACGCATTATGGTACAGGCTCTGTGAGTCATTCCTATTGGAAATTTTCCACTAAAGTTGAAGAAAGACCAATGGATTCCTGGCATTGCCTGTTCTTCCTAGATCCCTCTCAACAATGTTGGTTCAGGAGAAATCAAGCCTTAGCTCTTCCATGTGGAGGTAAGGGCTACATGAGTGAGCAAACTTCTCCATCTGTCAATGGAAAGGCTTCTGCCTTTGTGTGCTCCCTGGGGAGATGTTGCTGGAGTACCACCTCTTTATTAATGGGCTTGAATCATTCCCTGCCCTGGTCACATAGAAGGTCTTCTCTAACGCTTCCTAGACATGTACATGTTGATCTGATAAATTGGAAGTGGCACCAGGTTGAGTGTGGTGACTCAACCCACACCTCAACCCAAGTGTTCCTAATGTGTATGAGGATGGATTTCCAGTGACCAGATTCTAGAAAGACAGGGCTCTCTCACTTCTCTGGAAGGCAGACTATGCATGTTTCACCCTGCCATTATCTGTGCCCTAGAGGTAAGATGGCATTTTTTAGTGAATCTCTTTGGTTATAAATGACCTTAAGTTTTCCCCAGATGGCTGTGTCCCTGAAAAGCCCTTACTAATACTCCTCAATGTGGTTGAGACTCAAATATAAAATGTGAAACTAGAATGATCAGAAGAGAACATAGGGAAAACACTTCAAGACAGTGGTCTATGGTCACGGTTTCAAAATTGTGGGAAGTGAAACTAAAATGTGCCAAATGGCTTTGCATGAAGTTAAATGCTGCACACAAAAGGAAACAACCAAGTAGGAGACATCTTGCAGGACTGGAGACAGCACTGGTTATATGTTAATACATAGAGGCTGAATTTTATCCATTACACAGAAGGAAACCAAAACACACACGGAGAAATGAGCTGAATAGAGTATCCTCAAAAGAATTACTTCAATGGTGTATAGTTTGAATGAACTCTTGTGAGCCAATCCAGGAAGTCTGGGATAAAATGATTGAGTAAGGAGAGGCTTAATTCAACCAGTGAGTAAATCCACAGATGAGGTTAAATGGTAACTTAAGGCTGGTAGGTTGTGAGAGGAGGAGGTAGGTTTTGGAAGTGTTCTATGGGGGTATATATTTTTAGATGGCTTGGAGATTCTGTCTCTGCTCTCTGGATCCATACTTTCTGCCATGCTGCTCTGACTCAAATGTAACCCCAAGGAATGAGGCCAGCATCTATGGACTGGGACCTCTGAAACCATAATCCCCTAATAAACCATTTACTCCTAAAATTGTTCTTGTCAAGTCTTGCATTACAGCAGTGAAATTCTGACTAATTCAATGGCCAACAAATATAGGAAAAAATATTCAGTTTCAGTAGTAATCATGATGAGAGTGGCCTACAATACCAGCTACTCAGGAACTTGAGGGTCTCAAGTTCCAAGCCAGACTCAGCAAATGGGCAGACACTGTCTCAACAACAATATTTGAAGTGGGCTGGAGATATGGATCAGGGCTACAGTCCTGGCCTAACTGTGCAAAAACTGAGATGAGATGGTGTATAATGCTGCGAGTTAGGTCATACTGCCATGGGCTACACATGCCCCTGTGATGAAGCTCTACCAGCCAAGAAAATCCTGTTTGAAATCAACATTTGTTGACTTGCCACTGGTAAAACAAATATATTTCAAATATTTTGGAAATAGTGGTGGTTGATGTATACCATTGATTTGGATTCAATATTGGCTTTGAAGGAAAGCAGTTTTTCTTCCATTGATGTGTCCATTCAGAAGATAGCAAAGTGCAGAGGACTTTTACCCTGTAATTTCTGAATGTTTGGATTGGCACCATTTTCTAGAAGAATATTGGCACCATATTCTAGAAGAATATTTGCACAATCCTCTTCCTGGTATTCTAGGGCCTGTTGGTTTTTTAACAACAGATAGATAGTAAATTTGAAGAAGTCCAGAAAAAATAAACATTTTCCATAGTTAAATAATTAGTTTTATTTAAATGGCACTAATAAATTTTTCTTCACAGCATTCCAATTAATTTTCTTTCTTGCAGAATCCATTGATCATATCTACCTTCATTAATGGTGTGTTGCCATCACTGTCACAGATGTTGACATTGCACTCCTTCTTCAGTAGAAAACTCACTGTGACTTGCCATATGCAGAGCCATAGTGTAGAGAAGTCCTATGCAAATAAGAGGTTTTGTAAGAAATTCATAGGATACTCTCTTGCAATATATTATTATTCATGCAGTTGTAAACATCAAGTAGCCTTCACTACTTCCATTTTCTTTAAAGGAAAGGGGATATGAACAGTGAAATCAATAATGTTGCACAGGTAGCTATTGTCAGATTTTTTTTAGTGTAGTCTGCCTGAAAGGATGAAAGAATTGGGAAATCATGATGTGGTGCTTTGAAACATGTGAAAGCTGCCAGTGCTCATTTACTTTTTATGAGGAAGTAACTGAAGTTCATAAAGTATCTCCATAAAATGCAGGACTCATATGATGGGCTGATCAAGATGACACTGAGTCATCCTTCAGAATCTGAAGAAGTAGTGAGTGAAGCATGAGAGAAATCGGTAAAATCTATTGAGGAAGGAAATGGCACTCTAAATATACTAATGTGAGGAAAGTAAAAATAAAACAAGAAGAAAGAACATGGAAACATGTTCCCAATTCAGAGTGCTTGTAAATTCCCCTCAATAGACAAGAGATAGTGGTTTGCATTTGGGGAATGTTGTTAGCCCTGGTGTGGCTACATTATGAGAAATATTTTTCTCATAATGTACTTTTTAACAATTTCATAAAATGTATTTGATAGTGTATACATGAAAAAAAACACTGCCATATGTACTTAATTTTAAACAACCAATTGCTTTAAAGGGAAATTTTAAGTTGCTGGGAACCCAGCTAAGGTTTTCTATTTGTTTTACTATTCATTAGGAGGACCTGGGAACTCTCAACTCCCATGAGAAGCCCAACTATACACAGGCAGGCAGAGAAAACTAAAAAAGTTAAAACTTCATACACATTTGTATGTTCATTTCTATCTATAACATGTGGGTAAAGCAGAGCAGAAGTGGGGGCAGTTAGGGTTCGAGGGGGGAGATCCTTGACTAGGAATGGCCTTAACTTACTTTGTCAATATCTATCTATGCAAGAATATTTATCAATGATTTGCTACAATATGTACGAATATGTCCAATGAAAAAAAATTAATTGAAAAAAAAAACGAAAATTGGGACTGTCTGCTAGACCTCCAAGGGTTGCAGGTCCAAGGTGCGGAGGTCTCCATGGAGGTATGAAAGTCAAGCATCGGTGAAAGTTGAGCTGGTCACTGTTCCAATCAGTCCCCTTAGGCACAGCCTGGAAGGGGCCGTCTTCTTCCCCTTCAGTCTCGCTTCCCCCCATTGGCCTTTGCCCCTCAGCCTCTGGTCATCTAAGATGTTACCTGTTCTTCCTGTCTGTGTCATTGGGGTGACACCCCCGACCGAGGAAATGCCTCATTCGATCTACTCAGCCATTCTTTGCAGCACACTGGAGCGGCTCACAGGGATTGTATCCCCTAACCTTAGTCCCCAAGCCTTCAACACTTCTCTTCCAGGTAGTGTCCATCTTTGTGCCTCAGAAACTCCTCCCTTCACGGAGGGTGCTTTCCTCCACCTGTAGAACAGGGAATAATCAATAATCAACTTTCCAGGGAAATCTCTCCGCAGCAGCTTAACAGGCAGCTCACAAAAGTTATGACAACTGGGAAAGTGGTTGCCAAGCAACACTGATTAAGAGAAGTGTGCATGAGTGTTCCAGGGCAGCGCACGTGCTTCTGAGCATTCCTGAGCCAGATACTTGAGCAACTACAAAAGAGCTGTATAATGGGAAGGGGAAGGGAGGGATAAGGGAGGGTAATTTGGGGAGGGCACTCCTGGGGATAATTGCAATGTCCAGAATATATACACATCTTATACACATTTTATATTGTTTTGTTAAAATC
>PVKS010034598.1:0-20748 GCA_004027875.1 Aplodontia rufa
AGGATAAAATGGGGCCATGATGAAAATATAATAAAATAATATAAAACTATATCACTATAATAATTCATTAGTATCACAGTAGCAGGTACTTTTCAATGTGCTTTATGTGCACACTGTGCACCGTAGATGCAGTGTCTATTTTAATCCCCATGAAACCATCAGACAAACCCTCTTAACACCATTTTTCAGATGAGGAGAAAGAAGCTTAGCATCTTACCCCAGGTTATAGAGCAAAGAACTGGCCACAGAGCAAGCAATGTGTTTATATCCTACCCCAGGATTGAAACCCAGGCGTGCCCCCCTTCAGTGTCTCTGCTTTAGACCACTAATCTCACATCCCTTTTAATGTGGATGCTGGTTGCACATCTGAAAATCCAATTTCCTTTGTTAGTAACACTCTTGACTGTGTTGGTAATAAAATAAAATCCCTAGGATTTTCATTTCTTTAAAATCACAGTTATTCTCCCAAAGATCGGTTTCCATAGGGGAAAGGGACAAAGACATAGGAAGACATGGGGAAGAAGGGGACAGAGGACCAGAGCAAGGGCAAAGATTAGTGACTATGGCCCCTGGACATCACCTTTGCCTATTTCACAAGCTTGTAGCAGACCAGGCCAGGCAGGTGACAGAGTCACTGTGATCACACAGTCAGGAATATTTACAGGCCTTAAAATAGTTGGTTGTTCTTTCATATCTTACATTTCCGAAAGCCAACAGATTCCACACTGCCCACTCTCACTGGCATCCTGTTTCCCAGCCGCAGAGCATTTACATTTGGAAACCCTGCCCCCTGCTGGATTTCCGAAATATGACATGCCAAGCTTCAAACTATCCCAAAGGTTCAGTTGTTGGGTCCAGCCAGTAAAAATAGCTCAACTGTTGTTCCATATGTTTGGGGTCGGGAAAAGGGTGAGCACGGACTTGAGATGATTTCCCTGAGATTCTTATTTTCTTCCAGTATAAATCTTTAAGTGGATTTAAAAAGCACGCATGCCAAAAAGCATGATTTTTCTTTCCAAAATGATGATTCTAAGCATAAATCTGTTGAATAAATTTCCCTCGTTTCAAAGGATGCTGGCTATTCTAGTAGCCTTAAATCAGAAGGCTGCCGTAGGGCTTGCAGCTGAATTTATTTATATATTCTTTTTTTACTTTATCGGAATATACAGTATTCTATAAGTAACAGGAGTCCCTGTTTTATTTGAAATTATGTTGAGTAAGATGAGTTATGTTGAAGGGAGATTGATGGTACCTGAAAGGTAAACGTGAAAGGTAAAGGTAAAAGTGACAGATGGGTCTCAAGAAATAATGAGAGAATGACATTCCATTCTACGGCTTCGTTCAGCTACAAATTATAAAATGTCAAAACAGTTTACTATTGTAAACACCAGATGTCGGATTAATAGTTACATAAAGATTTTCTTCATTTACCATGAAAAATCTTAGACCTGAATCATAAATAATGGACAATACATTTATTTTGTACAACTCAATCCTCTTTAATAGCAAAGAAAGAGGAAACATGATTCCAGAATTCTAGCTCCACTCTAAGCAGCTGAACCAGAGTGCTCTCTGTGACATACTTGTTAGAAGCATTTTCACTTCCCCGTAGGCTTAATTATAATGACAGTGCACAGTGCTGGATCAATTGAGCACACGTCTGATCTTGAGGTCTGTAAAATTTCAGAAAAATGTCATAATCAGAGACCAGTATTTTTTATTTAATATATGGCTATAGTATTTAATTAAAAATATTAGTCAATGATAACTACCATTTTATTAGCTAAAATTCTTTATGACATTTTTCAAATGTTCTCAATTTTTTTACCCTTGGTTATTTATTTTATTTGGTTTAGCATGACACAGTTTTATGGGACTCTTGATAATTAAGTATCATAGGTATAAATAATCCAGGTGATCTTGGATACACTTTGGAGTCACCTGTGCTCTACCGGGTGAAGGGGCAGGAGGGGAACCTGAGCTGTCTCTCTCAGCATGAGCTATCACGTTCCTCATTTCCTATTCTTTATAGAGTGAGTGTTTCTCTAGCAGGAGATGATGACCTCCGAGTAGGGTTGGGTACAGGATGGTCCGATGACAACCGTCAAAACCAGCACTTTGATTTCATCTACCAACGACTAAAGACATAGCTTTTAGCATGGACTTTTGGCTTATTTATATGAAAGGCTATATAGATTAACTGAACATCATTTTCAAATAGAGAAATAAGGAATGAAGGGCTAGAGGGAAACCATCCTAATGACACCATGTGACAAATTTACCTTCATTTTTGTCTTCATTTTTGATTTAGATTTCATGAGTATGTTTTTCCAGTGGAGTTCGAAACTACCAAGAGACTTCTACAGACTCATTTGCCATGGAGATAGCCCATCCATTTCTATTGCCGCTTAACTGCCACTAAAGTATGCACAGAAACGTCATTCTTTACACAGAGCTGCTTCCTCAGAAGGGGATTTGACGACTGGATTGTTTCCTCCCTGAACTGCATTACAATTTCATCAATGAGTTCAATGATCGTTTTTCAAATGATGATATTTTGGGGGTTTGATTTTTAATTTATTTTATTTTTTGCAATGCTAGGGATAGAACACAAGGTCTTGCACTAACTAGACAAACACCTGTGCCACGGAACTATGCCCACAGCCCTATTTTTTAAATTTTTTACTTTTAAAATGCTCTTGCATTGAACTGCATATTTATTTAAGACTAATCATATATGTGTTTGGGACTTTCTGGTTACTAAGAAGTACACAAAAGGAGCTGGGCACCATGACATATGCCTGTAATCCCCAAAATTTGGGAGGCTGACACAGGAGGATTGCAAGTCTGAGGCTAGCCTTAGCAACTCAGTGAAGACCCTGTTTTGAGGGGGAGAAAACCTTTAAAAAGGGAGTGGGGAATGTAGATCAGTGGTAAAGCACCGCTGGGTTCAATCACTTGTACTGGGATTGGGGTGGGGGAAGAAGTACACAAAAAATGTCAAAGAAGAAGCTTGGAGCAGTGGCTTAGCTATTGGCCCTTGCCTGGCATGTGTGAGGACCCAAATTCAAACCCCAGCACAACATGGTGTCCAAATAACAAAGGCCAGATGGAAAAATAAATAAAAATTGATTCTCTCTTTCCGTCTCTCTCACTAACTCCCTCTATCTTTTTAAAAAAATGTAGAATAAAATCTTTCTTTCAACAGCCTAAAATCTAATTAGGGAAGCCAGACTTATAGACTTTAGGCAGTTAATAAGCAAGGGAGGAGAAATGATGAGTGCAGACCATACCCTAACAGGTAGGAGCTGGAGTAATCTGAAAAACCTAGGTCCTCATCTGAACCTGAATAACATAAATATTGAAAGGGAATGGGGAGCACATTTCAGGCAGTGGATCCACCTGGGGGCAGCACTAGAGTCATCTATTGAAACTGGTTTACTTAGAGATGAGACAATTGTTTGGCAAATGAAAATTATCTGTGTACATACATGCACACAGGGATTTACCCCCTGTGTTAGTTTTCTGTGACTGATGTAACAAATTAACACATACTCAATGGCTTAAAACAACATGAATGTGTCCTCTTACAGTTCAGCAAGTTAGAAGTCTAACTCGAGTCTCACTGGTCTCAACTCAAGTCGTCCATTCTGAAGACTCTGGGGCACAATGATCGATTTGCCTTTTCCATTCCTTGGCTATGGCCCCTCCATCTTCAAAGACCGCAACATGATAACTCTCTGATCATAGTCCCATAGTCACATCTCCCTCTGTCTATAACCAGGAAAGTGTTTCTGCTTGTAAAGACTTATTTCATTATATTGGACCCACGTGAATAATTCTGGAAACTCTCTGCATCTCAAGGTCCTTAAGCTTAATCACATCTTCAATGTCCCTTTTGTCATTTAAGGTTCTAAGGTTAGGATGTGAACACTTTTAGAGGAGAGAGTCCATTATTCTGCCTACTACAACTCATTTGCAAAGAGTTTTGTTTGCAAAACACTGTGTTTGATCAATTGATTTCAGTACTGGAAATCAAACCCAGAGCTTCACACACACCAGGAAAGTGCTCTACCTCTGATCCGCATCCTCAAGTCTGAAAAATAAAGTGATGGGAGGTAACTTGGTGGTACAGCACCCCTAGGTTCAATGTCCAGTACCACCAAAAACTAATAATGAGATAAAAATGTGAATTATCTTGATTTGATTACACACATTATATACATGTTTTGAAATATAGCACTGTACTCCATAAATTTATGCAATTATTAAATGTTAACTAAAATTAAAATGTATTTTAAGTCATTGAGAAACTTAGCATTTCTATGAAAGATAAAAAAACTTTCATCTTCCAGAAAGCTAAGACATGATTATAATTGAATGTGGTGTTGCACACCTGTAATCCCAGTGACTCAGGAGGCCAAGGCACAAGGATGGCAAGTTCAAAGCCAGCCTCAGCAAGTTAGCGAGGGCCTAAGCAACGTAGCAAGGTAATGTCTCAAAAATAAATAAATAAGAATGGCTGGGGATGTGGCACAGTGGTTAAGTGCCCCTACACTCCTGGTTCCTTCCACAGTATCAAAAAGAAAAAGAAAAAGAAAAAGAAATACCATAATAAGCTTCCTTGGAAAGTGTTTACATTTTAAAGAGAGAGGCCACAGAAGCTGACAACTCTGGAAGGTAAAGCTTCTAATTGTCTATTTACCATTACCCTGGAGAGCAGTCTCCCTTTTATAGGACACATGGTGTTAAACACATCTGAGTGATTCCTACGCAGGGGTCTGCCTAGGACCCAGACTTCCTTGCTCATTCAGAGCCGATACTGGGACCCAACAGGCCTATCTAATTTGGTATGCTGATTTAGGACTCAGATTAATTCAACTTCATCTTCACCAAAAGAAAAGCAAGAACTCAAACTAAGAATTCATTACCCGCAAAGATGTTGATAACAGAGCAGAGAAAGGCAAAGCTGATGGAGGTGTTGTATAGGTTATGCGTATTGGTGTATGTATTCACACATGTATACCTGTGCATGTGATGTACATATGTGTATGATGTGTGTTTGTGTGTACACATATCTAAATGTCTGTGTGCTTCCATCTCTGAGCCATTTCCATGGTAAAACATTGAAGAATGTTTGATTGATTAAATGACATTGTACTTCAGATGTCTGCTTTTCTTAAAAATCTCTAACTGTATTAGTATAAATTTCAAAAGAGTTGGAATGTTTCCATTTATAAGAATTGTGCAGGGGGCAAATCTGAAGAGATAGAAAGAAGAACCGTGGCTGCCCAGGGCCGAGGAAGGGGTCTAGGGATGGTGAGCGGCTGCTAGTGGGTCCACAGTTTCTTTTTTTCTTTTCTTTTCTTTTTTATAGAGAGGGACGGAGAGAGAGAGAGAGAGAGAGAGAGAAACAATTTTTATTCCGTTTTTCATGTGGCTTTTGTTAGTCCGAGAGTTTGACTTCGTTGTGTATGTGGTGCTGGAGTTTGAATTCACACATGCCAGGCAAACACTGTAATGGCCAAGCCACTGCTCCAACTCCATAGTTTCTTTCTTTCTTTCTTTTTCTTTTCTTTTTTTTTTTTAAAGAGAGAGGGACAGTGAGAGAGACTGAGAAAGGGAGAAACAACTTTATTTAGTTTTTCACATGGCCTTAGTTGCTCTAACACTTAGTTGTGTACGTGGTGCTAGGGTTTGAACCCGGGTCCTTGTGCTTGCCTGGCAAGCACGAAACCGCTGAGCCACAGCTCCAGCCCCCATAGTTTCTTTTTGAAGTGGCAAAAATGTTAACTGCCCACTTCTTCATACACACTAAAAACCATTGAATTGGGGCCAGGGGTGGTGGCTCGGTGGTTAGGGTGCTTGCCTGGCATGTGCGAGGACGCTAGTTCAAACCCCAGTACCACGTACACAACAAAGTGTCAGAGTAACGAAAAGTCACATGAAAAACTAAATAAAATTGATTCTTTCTTACCTACCCCTTTATAAAAACAAAACAATACAAAAAAAACCCCCCAAAACAGCAAAGGGTGCAAAGGGTGACACTCAATGAGTTACTGCCCAGTCAAGCTGCCCTCAAGAGTCCAGGCATCCTGTCTCCCTCCCTGCATATGGAGACTGTAAATGGCAGCACCGCAGCATCACAGTGTGCAGCTTGATAGTCACATGACTCCGATCTCTGAAGATATCCGATCTTTAAATTAACTGTATGTGCTTCATATTAACTCAGCCCACTTAAAACTACTTGTTCACCAGGAATACAAGTCCATACACACTTGGAAGTCACACTTTCCCAAGAAATACTCACTAGCCCAATCCCGGAAAATGACTGCAAATTGAATTTGGCAAAATCCCTACGTACATAAAGAGTGGTGACTGTTTTATAGCGGCATCTTTCTTCAGCACCCAGCCCGCTGCATTGATTCCGTCCAACTAGATGCAATGGGACAAAAACTCAGTTCCTTTTATTTGACAATCTTCTAACCTAGCCAGTTCATCCTTCTTTTTCTCCATCTCCAACATTGTGCTGTTAGGTGGCTCCTCTCCGGCATTCATCACATGTTTATCACGGGAAACCTGGGAGAGCTGTTGCCTTGCAGCTCATCACCTGGCTCCAGCTTCTCCACATTTTCATCAACTAAACCTTGCTTAAATACTATTGGACTTTTAAATTATTAAAATGTAAAATTTTTAAAGTTGGTTACTTGAGCAGAAATAGTTCGGAAATAGGTTAAAGATATCATTTAAAGTCAGTAGGAGAAAAGACATAACAGATTGTGTTGAGATAATTGGCTGATCATTTAGGGAAAAAAAATAATCTGTGTTTTACTTCTTTAACCAAAATCCATTCCAAATGAATGAAAAATAGAAATATAAATGAAACCCTAAAAGTACAAGGAGAAAACATGAATGAAACTTTAAAAACTAAAATATTGGGTTAGAGAAGAAACTTCTAAGCTTCTAAGAAGTCTTAAAATTATAAAGAAAACCATTTAAAAATATGAATAGTTGATATGAAAATGCCTAGAATCAAAAGACAAATTACAAATTGAGAAAAATATTTGTCACATATATAAAAGAGTTAATTTTCTTACCAAAGCACCCTTAATGAGAAAAATATCAACAACCTAATAAAAAAATGAGCAAAGAATATAACCAGATAGAAGATAACAGCTAATTACTATACAAACAATCCTCTAATTCCCTTGTAAATAGAAATTCCAAATTAAGACACTGATGAAATAGCATGTTAGTTTCTCAAAATGGGGAAAATCAGAATGTTTTATACTTCCAATGAAGGCCTCAGAGAACAAGCAAGCTTCCCATGGCAGGAGTGAAAATGCTGGCAACTTCCTTGAAGTGGCATTTAGCACATTACCAATTATAAAATGTTTGTCATTTTATGTGAAATTTTCACGAGGACACAGCGATGTCCGCTGTTCATGCTGCCAAATCTGTACTATGAATGTCCGACACAGTGAAAGTTAAATGACAGCCACACAGTGGGCACTCTGCAGAATATGGTGAGCTATCTGTGTAATATGGAGATATCTCCAAGATAAAATGTTAAGTACACAGCTCACATCAGCTAACGTTTAGTGAGTGGTTACTCCAAACCAGCCCTATGGCCTTTTGACTTTACGTGAGTGCACTCATTCAAGGTATGTGGGGATTCTTGTTTGCGTTTTGGCCAAGAGGAACTGGAAGGTGGAGAGCGGTTCCCTGAGAAGGCACGAGCTACAAGGGGCAAACCTGCGCTTTGCCTCCTAAATCCACTCTTCTTTTAATATTTCACCAACACCCGTCTCTTTATGGAGCAATGTTATAGGCTACTCCAATTTGTCTGTGTGGTTTTGCAGTGATTCGCACACTCTGCGTACACACAAAACTTGTGGGAAAGGACACCCAAGAAACTGCCAATGGCCTGAGGAACAGAGTAGTGGGAGGGATCACATGGGCTAAGTGAGCGGACGAAAGAGACTTTAGCCTTCCATTTTATAGCCTTCCATCCTGCTCAAGTCTTTAGCATGTGCATACATGCTTTAAAAATAAAAAAGCAAGGGGGGTTGGAGCAATGGTTCAGCAGTTACGGTGCTTGCCAGGCAAATGTGAGTACGCAAGTTCAAATCCCGGCACCACGTATACAACTAAGTGTCAGAGAAATGAAAGCCACACAAAAAACTAAATTAAATTGATTCTCCTCTCTTTCTCTTTCTCACTGTCCCTCTCTCTTTAAAAAAAAAAAGAATAAAAATAAAAATAAAATAAATCAAAATAACTTCCATGAAAAAAGACATCTATTTGTTGAAGAAAACTCAGATATGGAGAGAAAACATCACTACTGAATTTCCTCCACCAAAATATAACCACTATTTGATTAACTAAACTGTTATTTAAAAAATAAAACCTTTCAGGGGCTGGCGTGGTGGCTCAGCAGTTAGGGCGCTTGCCTCGCATGCTCGAGTATGCAAGTTTGAACCCCAGCACCACGTACACAACAAGTGTCAGAGGAATGAAAATCACATGGGAAAAAACTAAATAAAAATTGCTTCTCTCTTTCTCTCTTTCACTGTCCCCTCTTTCTTTCTTTCTTTTTTTTTTTTAAATAAATAAATAAATAAAACCTTTCAGAAAAGCTTTTAAGTAAGAATGGTTGGATGCTACCGTAACATTTCTGCGTCAAGTGCTCCAAGTCCTAGACAAACAGCTGGACTTGTGAGGAAGGCAGGAAGATGAATACTTTTCTAACTCATTAAGATCCTGTCCTGTGAGGAGCCTCCCAGGAGGAGGGACAAACAAAGAATAGTAGCTAGACTGATAACGCAGGGAGTTAGCTGCTTCTTCAAGAAAACATAATGGGTGTGAACGTTACACTGCTAGCCTGGTTAACGTGTACAGATTAGAATCGTAATGGATTAGCATCAGGACCTTGTGTTCACCTGGGAAAACCATGTGTAGACACAGTGGGGAAAAGAACTCTAAGTTTTAATTAATTAACATTTTTCTCCAGGTTTTCATCCTGGAGATGAAAGGATTTCAATCTGAGTTTTGTTTTGGCTTTTGTTGCCCTTGATGTGTGACTTTGGAGAAGTTATCTAAATTTTCTAAGCTTCGCTTTTCGCATTTGTAAAGTGGAGATAAGAATAGTGGTTATAGGAACCGAATGAGATAAAGTAGCATACTGTGTTTGATAGAAAGACTGCAATCCAGTCAATCTGGCTTACCGTGAGATCCCAGCTCCCAGCACAGACCTTGCAGATGTTTCTTGGTAAATGAGTAAGACTGATAAAACCTTAATGATTTTTTGAAAACCTTCAACATGGAACAAGACTTACAAAAGTCTGGGAACAACGCGAATGTCCACTGTTATTGCTAAAGAAAGTACAGAAACCCATAAGAATGGATGCTCTTCAGTGAAAAAATAGCAAGTTATCCAATGCTGATACAGAAAGAAGCCTAAGATGCTAAGATGATTAAGTAGAGAAGAAAAACGAAAACATATATTTGTATGTGCTTGTATTTGAAAACATTATAAACTAATAAAAGTCATGGACTGTGGGAAAAGAGAAGAATTCAGTAGGTAGGGGGGATAGGAATGGGAGAGACACTTTTTCATTGTATGTTTTCATATATTTAAATTTTTTGTTTGTGTGCCTTTGGGGGGTTTTTGTTTGTTTGTTTTTTGGTACCAGGGGTTGAACCCAGGGGCACTTAACCACTAAGCCACATCCCAGCCCTTATTTATTTATTTATTTTTTTAGACAGGTCCTCACTAAGTTGCTTAGGAAATTGTTAATGGAAGGTTTTCCTTTCATTTTTGCATTTTTGGACATGAATTTATTTTGAAGAGAATATACTCATAAAGTTCAAAATTCATAGAAAAGAATGATAATGAGAAATTTCCTAGCTATGGAGTTTTCCTTCCCTCAGAAGATTTTTTGTTGTGGTTGTTTTGTTGACACCCAATCCCATCCTAAATTAAATGGTGATCCACCTAAGACCTAATACCCCCTGCTGTCCCCTGAGGAGAGGGTGCTCAGGAATGAGGCCTGGAAAAATTTATGTGTGTAAAGGAGGAATTTGGGACTCTGGGTACCAAGAGGAGCTGGGGTGAGAGAAACATCTGGAGGGAAGTATTGTCATCTCCTCTACTGAGTAACACTCTGCAGGGGATTGAGTGGCTGCATCACTTCTTGCTAAGAGGAAGAGGAATTTCCAAGCTCAGCCCTCCATCCAGACTCCCTGTCTCCTGCCCTGACCTATGGGCACAGGAAAGTGGAAGTGTGCTGGGTGCATATGTTCCGGGTCCTACGAGAGGGTAAGCACCAAGCTTTGAAAGCACTCTGAGAAGCTCTGTCCTGGCAAAGCCCAAAGGGTTGCTAACCACTATGAGCTAATGGAGACCAAAAGGCAACCCAGTCCACATGACCAAAGATAGCACATTTAGGAAAATGCTGAGCAAACGCTTTAATTTAAAGAATAACTTTAGAGCTGGGAGTGTAGGTCAGTGGTAGGATACTTGCCTCTCATGCATGAGGCCCTGGATTAAATCATCAACTCCCCCCCCCCCAAAAAAAAAAAAAGAAAGAAAGAAAGAAAGAAAAAACCTTATACCTTCTGTTCATTATGCATATTGTAAAATAACCAAAATCTCAGCAGTTTCCTTTCAAGTTCAGCTGTGCTTCCAAATTCAGCTCGCTAGTCTGGAGCACGTGACAAGAGAAATCACAAGTTCCAGAGACATCATCGTTGTCTCAACAAACATGAGTGATTAAGAGCATCACCATAGCAGACAGGGGCCACCACTGTTAAAATCATCTGGGGCTTCTGAACAACAGTCTCTTGCAGGGTTTTTCTTTTTAGTTTCCCATAAACCATGGCTCTTCACCTGGGAGGTCAGAAAGCCTAGTTATTCTCCGCATAGACTATGGCAGACAGCTTCATTCACAAGTAGAAAAAGGGTCACAGTGCAGGAGACTGGGCAGGAGATGGTTCTGGGGAGCCGTGGGAGAGGGTGGGCAAGGTCTGTGCCATCAACGGAAGAAGCACCAGGTGGAACCCCGGCTTTCGCTGTCTGAGTGATTTGGTGTCTGTCTCTTCAACCCAGACTTGCAAATATCTTAGACTGAAGAATCCACATTTCTAAGCTGCTGCCCTAGAAGAATGAAGCTGTCCAGTTAAACGCGGAGCTGCACCAGTGCAGAAGTTCACATGTGAGAGCCCTCAGGTCTCACCTCATCTTGGTCCCTCTAGTGCCACTCCATGGTCAGGGAATTCAGGGAATCAGGCTGTTTTTGCTACTCTGTTCTACAAACTTGCTATATTTTGCCCACTGAAGGGACTAAAAATATAAAAAGAGGCATCTGAATTAAAAAGGACAGAGGATGGCTCCATCAAAAATGAAGACAGACTCCATGAGGACAGATCTGTGTCACTTTTGTTCATTTCATGGTCTCAGTCCCTAGAACTGTGCCTGGAACATAGTAGGTGTCCACAGGAATTTATTATGTAGAAAAGGGTCTGGTTAAGCGTATCACTGCTTTGACTCTCCAGAGTCCCAGCTGAACAAAAATGTGCTGTTTAAGAAAAATCTAAGCCAGGTTTGGTGATGTTCACCTCTAATCCTAGTAACTTGAGAGGCTGAGGCAGGAGGATGGCAAATCCAAGGCCAGCCTCAGCAATTTAGCAAGGCCCTCAACAACTTAAGGACACCATGTCTCAGAACATAAAAAACAAAACAAAACAATAAGAAGTGCTGGGGATGTAACTCCGTAGCAAAAGGTCCTTGGTTTCAATTCCTAGTACCAAAAACAAAAACAAAAACCCTAACTGTACTGGACTCCATGACAGATATCTTAATTTAACAGTAATCAGAGGACAAATTCACAAATTGCTTATCTGTTTTGTTGACATTCAATCCCATAAAAATTAAAATCTTTGCTTCTCAAGTTCATTTCGTAGTATAGTTTTTAAGGATAATTTTTGTGAATATGTTTATCCAATGAGCTGGGAATGAATGCAGGGCAAATGGGTTCTAAGTGGGAATGGAATAAGATGGAAAGGGTCTTAATTCATACAATAATGCCTTTGGAGAGTCAGTATAGCAGATAGAGCAAAGAGTCTGGAGCTCGCCAGCCTGGGTTCAAATCCCAGCCCTGCCACTCCCTAGCTGTGGGACCTTGGGAAAGGTAGCCAGTTGTTCTGCATCTTAGTTTTCTCACCTGTGTTCACCTCCAAATGAGAGTTCGTTATTATAAAGAACTCTGTATACCACCTGATTTTTAGTAAATTTTCCATATATGGAAGCCATTGTTTTTCCTCCCCTGTTCTCATTAGGTAAAATTTTGGTTACATTGACCTCTCATTTCTAAAATAAAGTGCATCCAAGCCTATAGCACATGACCTGGTCACCTTGTCTAAACTTGCTGTCCTCCTATGACCAATAGTGTGGAGATGGGGAAGGTTCCAGGGAGAAAAGGCTCCTGGAATGCCATGCATGGTGGTCACTGTAAGGGCAGACTTCAAGGAAGTGAAATATATTTTTTTATAATACACTTATTTTAATCTATTTTGGATAGTTTTGAAAATGTGGATTCAGTTTAGTTATTATCTAGGGTTTGGGGTGTGCCTTCATCTAGAGAGTCTGATTAATTTGAATAATTCCATTAAATGTTTGAGGAACTCATCTCAAATGCAAGGCAGTTCATGTACAAAGTTCTGTGAAGATGACAGAGAATCAATTTTCAACAGTCTTGGGTTTGACAAAAAAATTCACATTTCTTCCAATGTCTGATCATTATCCTAAACATTAATCTCTGAGGATCGTTTCACTACAAATATCCCCTTGGTAAATTGAGAAATTGACTACATGAGCTGAAATTATGCTGAGTGTCAACAAAAGAAATGAAGGTTTATTTTTATGCAAAAATAAAGTGAGAGTTTCATAAAATGGAATGTGTTCTCTTTCCCAGCTCACAAGAGAATAAATTAATAAAAGGAAGAGAAATTTCATGTTAGCTTTCCAATAAGTACAGTACCCAGTAAGATTTTGTTTTAAACTTGATTTCGGAAACGTTTTGCATGGGCTGGAGCAGTGGCTCAGAGTTTATGGCACTTGCCTGCCGTGTGTGGGTACAGGATTTGAATCCCAGCATCACGTACACGACCAAGTGTCTGAGCAATGAAGCCCACAGGAAAAACTAAATAAAAATTTATTCTCTCTCTCTCTCTCTCTCTCTCTCTCTCATTGTCCCTTTCTGTCTTTGAAAAAAAAACATTTTGCACATCTGTATTATCAATATTCATTTAGAAGTTTCAGGTAGGCATTAATCAGTTACTCAAAATTGAAAATAGCAACATATAACACTAGGAGGAAAAGACTTTAAATAAAACTGTTTTATTACCTATTATTAGGACTTTCCATGTGGGCATCCTGTAATGGTCTGAACAACATCAACTTTATATAATGCTGAGTTCTAAATATGAGCTTTAATGCTAGGCAGTTAGCCAAGTTTGGGAAGCCTGGGAATTGGGAATGCAAATTCTAGTGTGTCATAACTCACTATCTATCAATCATTCTACATACCTTTCAGTCTTGTGTTTTTTTTTTTAAGAGAGAGGGACAGTTTGAGAAAGAGAAAGACAGAATCAATTTTATTTAGTTTTTCATATGGCTTTCACTGCTCAGACTCTTGGCTGTGTACGTGGAGCTGGGATTTGAACTTGTGTCTTCGCACATGCCAGGCAGATGCCATAATTGCTGAGCCACTGCTCCAGTCCCCAGTCTTGTGTTTTAAGTGTTCATAGAATTGAATTCATGTTCATCTGGTTCACAGAATTGAATCCATGCACATTGTAGAGACTGAATTAAATAAGATGCTTGAAAGTCCTTATTGAAATATAAAGAAATAGAAGTAATAAGCCACTATATACTTCACAGCACAGCAACCTAAACCATGCTACTGCATGATTTATGCAAGTATGATATAAGTACTGCATGTCAGCGACTTAAATCATGCTACTGCAGCTTTTACACATATCAAGTAAATATGTGTAATCAAGTAAAAATGTGGAGAAAATCACATCTAGAGCATGATTCTTCCAGTCATAATGGCATCTAAGGAAAGCTCACTCGGCCCACATTATGTGTCCCAAACTATGCTACACGTCTACCTTTCTTTAGTTATCCCATCCACTCATTCAAGTTATAATACAACAAGTCTCTTGTGTGGCAACAGCACAATGGTGGGCAAGATAGACAGGTCCCAGCCCGTCAAGAATATCAGTCCCTTTGGAAAAGTTCCATATAGATTTGTTTTTTTCAAGTTTTAGTGAGCACACGAAATCTCTGGGAATTCAGTATAAATATGGATTCTGACTCAGTTCCTCTGCAGTTGGACCTGAGGATTGCTGGTCCAGAATTCCATTTTGAGGAGCAAAGAATTAGTTAACTAATGTGTTGACCTCTCAGGGAACACGATGTCTTTGCTAAGTAAAAATACCCTACTTCTTAAGAAAAGAGCCCTTCAGAAGTGACCATCTGATAGGGAGTTTCGGGCAGGTGGTGGTGGAAGTAGAAGAAAAGATGCACCTGAGAAAATGGGCTTTCTGTAACTTCTGGGTGAGAAGGCTGGCTCAGGAGCGGCCCTGGAGGGCAAGAGCACATGCAGGGCACTGCTGAACTGCCCAAGGGGACCCTTTGCCCACCGGAAGTCCATTGTCATCAACAGGACTGAGTGCACAGCGGGTTTTCAACCCTGGTTGTATACTGGCATACTCAGACCAATTTTTGGAGGGTCAGGGCCCAGACACCAGTTTTTTCTTTTAATGATTCTAAAGGGCAGCTAGGATGAGAATCATGTTCTGATAAATATGAATTTTCAGAAACAATTCTTATACCAGGAGTTTTTGTAGTCTTTGAAGGCAAGTTGGATATTTACAATTTAGTGTAATTTGTTTTTTTTAAGTTTTTATGTTTTTGTATACATATATTTTAGGGGTTTTTTCATTATTGTTTTGTTTTTAAGATGGTATCTTGGGGCTGGAGTGGTGGCTCTGCGGTTGCGGTGCTTGTCTGGCATGTGTGAGTACGCAAGTTCAAACCCAAGCACTATGTACACAACAAAATCTTGGGGTAGCAAAGACCACATGAAAAACTAAAGAAGAATTGATTCTCTCTCTCTCTCTCTCTCACTATCTCTCTCTCTTTAAAAAAAAAAAAAAAGAAAGAAAGTATCTCATTATATTGCCCCAGCTGATCCTTAATTCATGACTCTCCTGTCTCTACCTCCCTGTGATTGGCACAACAGGGCAGAGGCCCTGCTTGGGTTCCAATGGACATTGTCTTCTGTGTGCATTGAAAATAAGAGAAAACAATATAAAAAGGAAAAATAAGTTTAATTGCAGTTTGGCCTAACAGGGAAGGCAGCTAGTCTGCCTTCTCTCATCCTACAAGAACGTTACAATTTATTGGAAGAAAAGGTGGAGATACACATATGCACATTTAGGCAGACTGTGCTAACTAGAGATATGTTATAATTCTAGATTCCTTGGTGCCTGCCCAGGCCTGGGGATAGCTTATCAGTTTCCATTCTTCACATGGGAAGTTAAGATAAAGAAAGCAAGAAATAGAGGCCTTGGAATGAGATACTCCAATCTATGAATGAAAATAACTGTTAACCGAGGATACCATACCCAGCAAAACTCAGTTTCAAATTTGAGGGAAAATAAAAACATTTCATGACAAGAACAAGCTAAAAGATTTCGTGAACACAAGGTCAGTTCTACAAAGAATACTCAAAGACAAATTTCATGTAGAGGAATGAATAATAAATTCCCAAACCCTACAAGCTGAGGAAGCTCAATAGAAAATATAATCAGCTAAACAAGAACCAAGACAGCACAAAATCCAGCAAAAATCCCAATGGTAGTAAACCACAAACACATATCTATATTAACACTGAATGTTAATGGTCTCAACTCCCTAATCAAAAGGCATAGATTAGCAGAATGGATCAAAGAATAAAATTCAATAACCTGTTTCCTGCAAGAGAGGCATCTTACAGGTAAAGACATCCACAGGTTGAGGATAAAAGGATGGAGAAAAGCTACCAGGCACATGGTCCAAGAAAACAAGCTGCTGTAGCAATTCTGATAGCTGATTAAGTGAATTTCAACCAAAAATTAATCAGAAAAGAAAAAAATAGCCATTACATCTTAATAAAGGAAATAATCAACAAGATGATATAAACATTTATGCCCCAAATATCAATTCACCCAACTACATAGAAAAAACACTGTATGATTTTAAATCCCTCATAGACCACAATACGATAGTACTGGGGGACTTCAATACACTCATCACCAATAGACTGTTCATCAAAACAAAAAATCAATAAAGATATCTCCAGCCTAAATGACATCTTAAATCAAATGGATTTAACACACATCTATGGAATATTCTACCCCAAAACAGTTGAATTTACCTTCTTCTCAGGGAAACATGAAACTTTTTACAAAATAGATAATATTCTAGTTCATGGAGGAAATCTCGGCAAATACAAAAAAAATTTGATGTAAGTCCATGTATCCTAAGAGATCACAATGGTATGAAGATTGAATAATACTCTCTTAAATGAAGAATGGATCAAAGAAGAAATGAGAACAGAAATCAGGAACTTCTTAGAAACAAATGAGAACAAAGACACAACATACTGAAATCTCTGGGACACTATGAAAGCATTTCTTAGAGGTAAATTTATAGCTCTAAGTGCTCACACCAAAGAACTAGCGAGATCTCAAATAAATAAGCTTATACTCCACCTCAAATCCTTGGAAAAAGAAGCACTAATTCATCAATTCATCTCCAAACCAGTAGAAGACAGGAGATAATCAACATCAGAGCTGAAATCAATAAAATTGAGAATGAAAAAAAATAAAGAATCAATGAAACAAAGAGTTGATTCTTTGAAAAAATAAATAAAATTGACAAACCTCAGCCAACCTCACGAAACGAAAGAATGAAAAGGAGCAAATCAACAAAATCAGAGATGAAAATAGTGAAATTCAGAGGATGATCAGAACTGACTTTGAGAACTGGTACCCCTATAGTTTGGATAAACTGGAAAACATGGACAGCTTTCTTAATCCATACTACATGCCCAAATTGACACTAGAAGATACAGAAACCTTAAACAGAGCAATATCAATTAATGAAATTGAGTCAGCAATTAAAAGCCTTCCAAAAAAGAAAAGCCCAAGTCCTGATGTGTTTTCAGCCAAGTTCGATCAGCCCTTTACAGAAAAACTAACACCTCTCTTTATAAAGTTGTTCCAAGAAATTTAAAGGATGGAACACTCCCAAACACTTTTTATGAAGCAAATATAACCCTGATACTGAAACCTGAAAAAGATAACTCAAGGAAAGAAAACTACAGACCAATATCCTTGATGAACATAGATACAAAAATCTTTAACAACCAAATTAAAAAACACATCAAAAAGATAATACACCATGACCAGATGGGTTTCATTCCAGGGATACAAGGATGATTCAACATACACAAATGAATAAATGTGATCAATCACTTTAACAGAAGCAGGGACAAAAACCACATGATCATATCAATAGATGAAGAAAATGCCTTTGACAAAATCCGACACCCATTCATGTATAAAACACTGCAGAAGTTAGGGATTAAAGGATCTTACCTTAACATTGTAAGGCCATTTATCTATTTATTTATTGCTCATTCTTTACTAATACTATTTTTAATTGAAAAATCATAATTATACATTTTATGGGTATAAAGGCCATTTATGACAAACCCATAACCAGCATTATACAAAATGGAGAAAAATTGAAACCATTCCTACTAAACTCAGGAACAAGTCAAGGTTGTCCACTCTCACCACTCTTATTAAATATAGTTCTCAAAACACTAGCCAGAGCAATCAGGCAAGAGAAGGAAGTCAAAGGGACAGGAATAGGTAAAAGAAGTCAAAATATCTCTGTTTTCTGATAATATGGTCTTATACCAGGAAGACCCAAAAAAACTCCACCAAAAAACTTCTAGAGTTTATCAATGAAATTTGGCAAAGAAGTTGGATACAAGATCAATATCCATAAGTCAATAGCTTTTCTATACATCAACAGTGACTCAGCTGAGGATGATATCAGAAAAATCATACCATTCAAAGTAACCTAAAAATATACTTGGGAATTAATCTAACCAGGGAAGTGAAAAGCCTCTATAAGGAAAATTATAGAACTTTGAAGAAAGAAATAGAAGAAGACCTGAGAAGATGGAAAGACATCCCATGTTCTTGGCTAAGCAGAACTGATATAGTCAAAATGGACATTCTACCAAAAAACATTATACTGATTCAATGCAAACCCTATCAAGATACCAATGACATTCTTCACAGATATAGAAAAATCAATTCTAAGATTTTGGAAGAATAAGAGACCCAGAATATCCAAAGTAACACTTTGCAAATAAAAGGAAAGCAGGAGGCGTCACAATATCTGATCTGAAACTATACCACAGAGCTATATTTAAAAAAACAGCATGTTATTGGTATCACAATAAACATGAAGACCAACCACAATTATTTAACCATCGGATAGCTGACAAAGGGGGCAAAAATATATCTTGGAGAAAAGACAGCCTTTTCAATAAATGGTGCTGGGAAAACTGGACAGCCAGATGCTGAAAAAATGCAATTGGGTTTGTATTTCTTACCCTGCAAAAAACTCAAATTGAAGTGGATGAAAGACCTAGGAATTAAACCAGATACAACTGTTAGAAGAAAAAATAGGGTCAACGCTCCACCATATAGGAGCTGGCACCAATTTCCTTAATAAGACCCCCATAGCACAAGAAATAAAACAAGAATCAACAAGTAGGATACCACAAAACTGAAAAGCTTCTGCACAGATTAGGAATCAATTAAGAATGGGGAGAGAGCCTACAGAATGGGAAACATCATGGCCAGCTACACTCAGACAGGGGCCTAACATCCAGGATATATTAAGAATTCAAAAAGCTTAATATCAAACATACAAATAGCCCAATAAATAAATGGGCAAAAGAACTAAACACAAACTTCTCAACAGAAGAAATGCAAAAGGCCAATGAATATATGAAAAAAATATTCAACATCTCTAGCAATCAGGGAAATGCAAATCAAGTCTTCATTAAGATTTTACCTGGGGACTGGAGGGCTCAGCGGTTACAGAGCTTGCCTGGCATGCGCAAGAACACGGTTTCAAGCCCCAGCACCCACATACACAACTATATGTCAGAGCAACCAAAGCCATGTGAAAAACTCAATGAATATTGATTCTCTCTTTCTCTCTCTGTCTCTCTCACTGTCCTTCTCTCTTTAAAAAATAAATAAATAAATAAATCACTCCATCTATCCTTTAAAAAAAAGAAGATTTCACCTCACCCCAGTCAGAATGGCAAAGATCAAGAATACAAACAATAACAAATGCTGGAGAGGGTGTGGGGAAAAAAGGAACCTTTATACATTGTTGGTGGAACTGCAAACTAGTACAACCACTCTGGAAAGCAGTATGGAGACTCCTCAAAAAATTAGGGATGGAACCATTGTATGGCCCAGCTATCCTACTCCTGGGTATTTTCCCAGAAGATATAAATTCAACATACTACAGTGACACAGCTACATCAATGTTTATAGCAGCACAATTCATAATAGCTAAATTATGGAATCAACCAAGATGCCAATCATTGAATGAATAGATCAAAAACTATAGTATTGGGGCTGGAGCGGTGGCTCGGCAGTTACAGTGCTTGCCTGGCATGTGCAAGTATACGGGTTCAAACCCCAGCACCACGTACACAACTAAGTGTGGGAGCAACGAAAGCCATGTGAAAAACTCAATAAAAATTTATTCTCTCTCTCTCTCTCACTGTCCTTCTCTCTTAAAAAAAAAGAAAAAGAAAAAAGAAACTATTGTATTTATATACTATGGCATTCTACTCATATTATTTAAAAAAAAATGAAATCATGGCCTTTGCAGGTAAATGGATGGAGACAGAGAAAATCATGCTGAGTGAAATCAGCCAAAACCATGAACTCAAGGGCCAAATGTTTTCTCTCCTGTGGAAGCTAGAGTCCAATAAAGGAAAAGAGAAGAGTAAGTTTAGGCAACAGACTCATCAAACATGTATTACCAATTGAACTGGGGCAACCTTGCTGACGAGGGGTTGAGGGGGATGAAGAGCAGGAGGGTGGGGTGGGTAAAGGGGAGATTTTGATGTGTGCACGAATGGAAGTGCAACAACAAACTCCTTCACATGCAAAACTATAATGAAACTATAATAAAAAATCTTGTTTTAAAAAAAAGAAAGCTAGAAATAGTTTTTAGTTTGGAAAATATGGCAACAATATGAGGGAATAAGATCTTCAATACTTGTGACAAATACTTAGTTCGTTAATGTATATTTCTTAAAGACCTTTAATAAAATGACAGAAACCACAATAAAAACTTGTACAAAGGAAATGAACAGGCAAGTCAGAAAGGGAGGGGACGCAAGTGACTGATCATCAGCCTTTAAAGATTTAACCTCACTACGAATGAAATCAATGCATGAACGGGGCATGGCAGTGCACTCTGATAATCACAGTGGGTCCAGAGGTTGAGGCAGGAGGATCCCAAGCGCAAGCCCCGCCTGGGCAATTTAGCAGGGCCATGACTCAAAAAAAAAAAAAAAAACA
>PVKS010034599.1:0-20763 GCA_004027875.1 Aplodontia rufa
AAGTCCTCAACTTAACAAAGAATGGGGGGAAAATTGTATACTGAGGTTGCTAAGATCTACAGAAAAATAAACTACTTTCAGATCAAAAGACTATTGTCACATAACTTTCCTTATTTAATTTTTATTGTTATAATTGTTCTCTTTATTATTATTAATCTTACTGTGCCTAATTTATAAGTTAATCTTTATCATAGGTATGGATGCATAGGAAAAAGTATAGTATACATGGAGTTTGGTACCATCTGTTGTTTCAGGCATCCCCAGAGTGTTTGGGATCATCTTCTGCAGATAACGAAGACTACTACAGAAGGGCTCCACTTTGTGAGGAGACCCTGACAGCTGAGGGAGAAAGGCTGTTCCTAGGCCAGGCGTTCAGGTCTACCCCAAATCCACAGAGAGAAAGGAGATGCTGCTACCACAGTGGGAGCTCAGGCGTAGAATCACTCAAGCACAGCTCCCGGATGGGCCGCAAATTCCCACCACAGAAGAGGCACATTTCCTGCGCTTGCTCTTTCTGCACACCTAACCCTTTATACCACACTCCTGCTGAAATCAAATGTCCCTAGCACAAGCCGCCATAGTGACCTCCACCCAGAGCCCACGGCCTCCTTTATAGGAGGCCATCTTCATGGATTATCCCCAGCCCCCCGAAAAGAGTGTACACCTGCTCATAAATATTTTTTAAATGAGGTACATTCTCAAAGGTAAAAATCTAAATTTATTGGAGAGAGTGTAGATGGAAACATTTATTTGCTATTTCATTTACGGTTTGACCTATATAATTTTTTGTCCTTTAATACATTTTAAAATTGGAGTATGCAAGTATCAGACTAATCAGGATCTTTAATAATGTAACTAAACTACATTTTGTTACCTTTCCAAGGTATTTATTGCTTTTCTGAAACCCAAACTTCCAGAGTCAACCTCTATATTGCAGAGATAATCTGCTTCTAAACAGTGTATTTAGGTAAATTAAAAGCAATCAACAGCCGTTTCTATTCAACAAAGCAAAATTTATTTGTCACAAATACTACATATTAAATGACACGAACCTCATAGAAAACTGTTTTGTTTTTAACTAAATTATTGCAATATGAACTAGAAAACGTGCTATTCAGCAACAGAATTACAGCACAGTGCAAATGTGATATCTGACAATAAACTACTTGTGCCATTTTAAAAATTAAAGTGCAATTCACTCTCATGAAGCTGTTTTTAAACTCACAGTTGAAGCCTTAAGGACACCGAGGAAAGAATTAAATTTATTTTCATGCTTCAACATTTTAAAGATAATGTTTCAAAGTGCCACAATAATTTGAAAAGGCAATACGAAAATTAATTACAGAATTTTCACATAATCTGTCAGTGGTTAACATTGCCATGAACAAGTGGCCTCTTGCAGCTCACACACAGAGTCACACCATGAAATTAAAGCTGCTTGCTTTCATTAGAGGTGGCAGGGCTCAAACTGTGTGTGTGTCTCATATTGAAGTCACCTACTGAGATTAAAACAAATTAAATTCCCCGGGAGAAGTAATTTCTGAAATATTACAGAGAAGGAAGACTACTGTCATCGAGCATATATTTTCCTAGAAATCAAAAATCAACAGAACAAGAGGCATGTAGGACAATTTTAATGAGAAAAGTGTTTCATTAGAATCAAGAGAATGTATCTCTCCTTGTTGGCGTTGTGTAGAGTGAATGGAAGGTGGGGTGATTGACTGTCATTCTTTCTCCCTCTTGAGAGTCCCCTGCCCATAGAGAGGTAGGAACCTGACCGTTCCCACTTTTACTTAGGTTCTTCCTGTCTGATGCCAGCTCAGCCACCAGTCCTGAACATAGATACTTCATGACTGAAGGCATTGTTTTCGATTTTATAGCCTCCCACACATCCTCCAGTCCTGCCCCACAGGTGGTCACCTGTCATCTGACCTAGTCCTACTCTCTCCAGGAAATAGTGTAGTGGAGGAGAAGCAAAGCTACTCTCCACACCTGGTCCAGGTGACACAAGGTTTAATCCATTGGAGGATTTGGACAGAGCTAATAATGCAGTCTATTTGTGGTAAACATTGCTAGAAGACTGTTGAAATTTTAGGAAAGGAAGGTTGATAAAAGGCTCAGACTGAAATTGTCCTTCAGAGATTGATTGATATGGGGAAGAAATTTTAGAATGTATAGTGTTTCATTTCAAGCTGCTAGAATAGTATAGAAGACTGAGAGGCAGGACTCAAAATAACATCAGCAGTTATAGTAAAAATCATCTCTTATAATTGTCTCTGTGAGAAATTTAGTTCACATCTACCTCTATGCTGCCCAATACAATAGCCGATAGTCACATGTGGGTTTAAGATTTTAAGTTGATTAAAATTTAAAATTAAGTTTCTCAGTTGCATGAATCATTTCCACAGCCACATGAAGCAAGAAGTTACTGTACAGGAAAATTCTATTCCAGAAAGTTCCACCAGAGAGCCCTTTTCTGGTGTTTTATTTAGATAATGAATAAGTTGGAATAAAATTGATAGAGTTTTTTAAGTAAGTTATCATTTACATTTGGTATTTCTGTACTAAATATTTGTTAATTACATGATTATTATATCAATAATTGATTATGTAAATTATACAATCCAAAAATAATTCATTTATTAAATTAAATTAAAAATAATTCATTTATTATTAAATTGTATAATTTTTAAAATATAACACATGAAAACATAAATTTGGAAAAATTGAGTGTGTGTTGTTAATTTTGTAGTTTGGAACTATTATTTTATTTCATATCTCTTGCAGAAGAAAAGCAATGTTGATTTTATACATCCTCAGTAGTTTTCTATTGTCAAAACCTAAATGAAAGTGCATAAATTATGTCTGCACTGATGGTGGACTCACACACTGCTGAGTCACGCGTTGCCTAGTTGTTGCTTGCAATAAGGGTTGTTATTCTTGGGTCTCTAGTAGCTGAATTGGACTATCCAAATTCATCAGCCTCAATAACATATTTTTTGTCAACTATAAACCATTTTCTAACATGTTTGCAATGTGGACGTACAGGAAAATAGCTAATCCATGATTTTTCTTGTTCAAAGAACTAAGAAAGCAATTTCACTGCTTTAAAAGAGAATTTCTGTTTTTGTTGATTTACTGATTTTAAAGTTTCTTCCAGTCACCTGAAGTTCTGTGATTTCAGGACAGTGGTGGCAGGGAGTGGAGTGGAAGCATCCCCTGGGCAAACACTCGATACAGTTTAATATTTGCTGTGCCTTTTAAGAACAGGGAGTCATTACCACTCCACAGGCTCTGCCTGCAAGGCATTTCCCTGCCCCTGCTCAAAGGGCCAGAAGACCACACTTCTAAAGTCTGGCTCCAGCTCCACACCTGGCAGGATGGAAGTTCACTCTGGACCTCTGCACAGTTCTTCTGAAAGCTCACCAGCCTGGTGGGACCAGGACTCACCACGACTAACATGCCAAGGGTTGGGCATGCAAACATCATGCAAACAGCACTGAACATGCAGTGATTCCTGAAATGCAAAGCCAATTATGAATTGTTGGAGAATTTTAGCCTAGACACTCTGAAAGGGTGGTAAGTTCCTGGGTGTGCAGAGATAGGATCAGGAAGCAGAAGAAGGACCATGGAATTGCTCTGTCTGCATGTCTACACGTCTTCAATATTAGAATCAGTGCTTCTGGATGCGACCTTGATGCATATGAAGAGTGATTGAGTCAACACGTGGAGAGCTCTGAGTGCAGGAAATGTCAGTCCTGATAGCAATAATTACTATTCAACTCCAAGCAGTAACAAGAAATTATTCAAACCCAGAGGGCGCATGCTACACAAGGCTCTTCGCATTTCCAGCTCTTCCTTGTCAATGAAAATCTGCCCCAGATCGAAGTTCTGGATGAGGAATCACTTTTCCAGGTTCACGTTCTGGATCCCCAGCTACTGACCCTGTGAGCCCATAGCCTGCCCTGGCCAGGGCTTCCTTGTCAGCAAAGTGAGACACTTGCAAAATACCGTCCAGCTGGAGAACGCAGACTCTGACTCCAAGGCATCTAACAGATCCATTTAAAAGGAAAACTCTCTGCTGTGCTTTACATTTGAAAAGTGTCTACATAAAACAGTGGAAACATTCTCACTTGTGCAAATCTGTGTCTACACAAGGGCAAAGTATTCGTTGCTGAGATATTTCTTTTTCTGAACACACACTGTTGGTGGATTTCAAGAAATATGAACGAAATTTTTAAAAATCTTACATTATTAAAGTTTACAAAGCACCTAAATGTGGGGTTTTAGTGATCACATTGGAACTCATTTAAATGCAGTTGAAAACGGATTTTTGTGTGTGTGAGAACTGATCCAAATTAAATGTCATTTGAAAGGAAAAGGTCTGAATAAGCTCAAGTCATTTCCATGTTACTCCTTTGAATTCTACAATGGGTGGCCCTCCCAGAAAACTCTTTGACCTTATCTAAGTCCACCCTGCGCTTCCAGAGCCATCTGCATCCCACTGTTTCTGTGGAGCCTGCCTGCCCTCCACAGCCCATCATCGCCTCTGGATGCTTGCAGTGCGTCTGTGCCATTCCTCTGCCCCTGAGCCACAGCACCTTTGCAGAGTCTTGTTACCTTCTTGTGAACAGGCCAGTCTCTACTAACTTCGCTGGGCACATCCTAGCAGGCACTATTTGTTTCTAAATATTCACAATTACTAATACAAAGGCTGTGTGATTTTAGGCAAGTCACTTAACCTCTCCATATATGTTTCCTTATTTGTGATGGGGAGAATATCAATGCATATCTCAGAGCATTGCTGAAAAGAGCACACCAAATAATGCATGTGAGGCTTTTATCTGTGCACCTAGCTCACTACGGAGTAGATGCAGTATTAGTAATTGACAGGCCTTGGTGAAGCGTAGTAACAATAATCCCAGTGCAGTAACAGTAGTCATAATAATAATAAGGGAAAGTGGCACCAAGCAGGTGTCAGTACACATGCTCCTTGATTTACAATGGATCCTGATGGAGCCACTGGAAATTGTAAATTGAAAACTTTGTAAGTTTAAAATATATATTTAATCCACCCAGCCTATGAATTCCCCAGTTCAGCTGCACAGCACACTGTAGAATGTCAGTTGTTGCTTCTTGTGATCATAGGATTGACTAGGAGCCATGGTTACTGCCACCACCCAGCACCACAAGATCAGACCAAATATTGCTAGCCTGAGAAGAGAACCAAATTCAAAATTGCTGGTATGATTTCTACCAAATGAGATCCATGTTTGCATGACTGCAGAGTCAAAACATCCTAAATTGGGCTATGTCTGTACCATGCATATTAAACCTTCCCTGTGTCTTTATCTTACCCAACACTGCCAGATCAGTTCTTGGAGCATGCTCATTTTACCCAGTTAGAACATGTAGGCTCAGAGAGGTCTTGTTCCAAGGCCAGTCAAGTAGGAAGGGACAGGCAGGGATGCAAGCCCAGGAAGTCTTTAAGTCCTAGGCTTATCTCTGCAACAGGAAGACACCCCAAAGTCTCAGGTGAAAATGCATTAGATCTTCACATTGGGCTGGGAGCGAAGCTGCTTCTGTCCCAGAGCCAAGCACAAGGAGGGTGGGCACTCTGCCTCCTGCATGGTTGGATCTGCTGCTTCTTAAACTGGATCAGGACTAACAAAAAGAGATCTTTAATCATACCCTTTATAGGGTACTTTGAATATGTTGTCCCAGCTTCAAACATTTCTAACAGAAACTGAACAGATCAGCATAGTGATTCCAAAGGGTGAGCAGCACCATGAGAAGGACATCCCTCCAGGTTAAGTGTCAATACATGTAAGTTGCCTGTCCCTGGATTAAGAATCTGTTTATTGCTCCTACTTATTGATCTCTCTGGACTACATGCCACAGGACAAGGGAGTTAGTGTGAGGTGGGGTGAGATGTCAACTATCCATCCCAACTGAAGCTGGCCAAGGCTGTGCCAACCGGAAGACACAACAGTAGCCTGTAGGTCAGACCCTGCATCAATTGCCCCTGCTCTCTGCACATTCTCACCAGAGATCTCTGGTCTGGGACTGGAGGCTGATGGTGGAAGTGTGTAGAATGAGAGATGTGTGTGAGTGTACTGTGCAACTGTGCGTGTGCACAATCATGTGACCAGAGAAGGCACACGTGGATGGACAAATAATGCATGGCTAGATGGCTAAAGCCTGACTGCTGTGGCCAATTCGGAGATAGGTCACCAGCAGGACAAGGAAAAGAGGTCACGTTAGACTTTTTTTCTTTTCTCTGAATCCTTTCTATCTGAGTCACATGGTATACAGATGCAGAGAGCGGTGCCGTCCCAATTCAAGGGGCAGCGGTTATGCGAGCTTGATGAGTTAGAAAGCAGCCTTGAAAATAACTTCGGCAGGAATCAATGCAAAGCGGCCCACACATCAGAATCATCTGAGGGTCTGATGTCAGGATTGCCTGGCATAAACACAGTAGAAAAAGTTCAGAGTTCCCAGCTACCCTGAGAGGTTAACGTCATTAGTAACATCAGCATGATGTTAGGAATCAAAGCATGGTCCTCAAATCTAATGTGCATCAGTATCATCCGAAGGGCTTGTTGAAACCACATCTCTGACTTCTGAGCAGCAAGTCTGAGTGAGGCCTGGAGATGTGCATTTTAACATCTTCCCAAGACACGCTGCTGCTGGTCGTTGGGGCCCACACTCTAAGAACCATTGTTTTGCAGTAAGCAAAATAGAGAATACTCCATCATTTTGCTCTAGGTCTCACTCCATTTAGTGGATTATTATTTCTCCATTTTGATTAGTAGGTTTCAAGAGGTATATAAAGGAATAATATAGAACATGAGGAAAAAACATTAAGAAAATGATCAAAAGGATTTTAAATAAAATAGAAAATAAATAACTTACATAATTGGGATAATTTTATTTAAAGAATAGGCTCACAAGGGCTGGAGTGGTGACTCAGCAGTTGGAGCACTTGCCTGGCATGTGCAAGGACCAGGTTCAAACTCCAGTACCAAACACACAGCTAAGTGTCAGAGCAATGAAAAATCTGATGAAAAACTAAATAAAATTTATTCTCTCTCTCTCTCTCTTAAAAAAAATAAGGTAACAATATTGTTTAATGAATATTTTCAATATATAAATGTTGACTATGACTAAGGGGTTTTCTGGATTTCCAGGGGTTGCACCAAGTCAAAATAGAATTAGAGTATAATAAGATTGAGGTTAGGAATATTAAAATATTGCTAAGCATTGAGGGAAAGTGTAGAACTTTGACTTAGATGACATAGAGTTGATATAGAAAATTCTGCTTCAAAAGTTTTCTTCTGGGGGCTGGAGCAGTGGCTCGGTGGTTATGGCTATGGCGCTTGTCCATCATGCGCAAGTACACACATTCAAACCCCAACACCACATACACAACTAAGTATCAGAGCAATGAAAGCCATGTGAAAAACTCAATAAAAATTGATTCTGTCTCTCTGTCTCTGTCTCTGTCTCTCTCTCTCTCTCTCTCACTGTCCTTCCTTTTAAAGAAAAAAATTCTTCTAATCATTAGATTCTACAGTATCCAATAATAAATGTGCTGATGATTCAGAAGTATTCTAGAAGGAGCAAATATAGTGTTGGATCAGAATTAATTTTCACATAATTTTACCCCAGTAACTACATGATGCCTGTGAAAGGTCACTGCCCCTTCTTATCTGAAAGGTTCAATATTTTCAGTAGCCCAAATAAGAATCCCATGGATTTAAAGTATGCTGCTTGGTGATAAATGCAAATCCCAAGTTTTGCAGAAAATTCCATAAGATGCTCTTTCACCTTTTGGATGGTGGGGTGTGGGGGTCAAATGAGAACAAAAGGGAGATCAGTAGAGTAAAGGAAAGGGACCAGAGGGAGGGAGGTGAAGAGCGAAAGGGAAATACTTGGGAGTATTATTGGCCAAATTCTATTGTTATGTTGTATGCATTTACAAATATGTAACAACAAATCCTACCACTGTGTACATCTACAATGCACCAATTAAAATATGCAAAAATTTTAAATAATGAAAAGATGATGCAGCACTACACTTACAAATATTAAACAATTGTCCATGGCATATCATGGAAATGTTATGAAATACCAGGTAACACTGTCTCCATTAAATAAATCATTGCTCCTGGGCCTGGTGGGGGGGAAGATGCTCTTTCATCTTTTAAAATATTCTACTTGGTGGGGCACAGTGGCATACACCTGTAATCCCACTGGCTCAGGCAGCTGAGGTAGGAGGATTGCAAGTTCAAAGCCACCCTCAGAAATTGAGTGAGCCCCAAAGCAACTTAGCACAACCCTGTCTCAGAATAAAAAAATAAAAAGAACTGGAGATGTGCTTCGGTGGTTAAGTGCCCCTGGGTTCAACTGCCAGTACCTAAGTAAATAAATAATAAAATAAAATATTCTACTTTGAATTGTCTGTTCAAATTGTCACATACCAAGGGAATCCATGCTCAACGTTTTCATTTTTGCTCCAAATTTATTTTCAGTTGAATTTGCCCACTGATGTTCAAAGCTAATATGTGAATTTTTATGATTAAAAAATAGAGATTCTCTTGAAAAGCAGCTTCTCTATAACCCTCCTTTGGGTGTATGTGTACATATTTCTTCAGATTACATACATACAGTTCTTTTGCAGCTTGATTCCCTTTGATATGTCTTAGACTGGTATTTCAAGTACCTAATTCTACTTTAAATGCTGTCATAATTCACTGTTGATAATTTAGGTGGGTTTTGTTGTTGTTGTTCTTATTTTAATTGTTTTAATCAAAGTATAACAGAAACAAGTACATTGTACACTGAAGGGGCCTCATAGCAGAGACCCCAACAGCAATGAGCACTTTTAGCATCCAGATGTTAGTTTCTCTACAGAAAAAGAACTAAAGGTCTTGGAGAAATGTTTCATTCTAGAGCCGGGGCAATGAATGTACAAGATGTGGTATGCTACAAAATACCTGACTGGTGCACCTTAAAACTGTAATCAAAAACAGTGAAAGTCTGAGAAGCCATCATAGCCATCGGGTCATGACTCCTAAATCTATTGTGGTATCCCAACTGGGATGCTGAAAAACAGAAAAAGTTCTTTAAGTGAAAATGAATAAATCTCATTAAAGTATGGACTTCAGTTAATCATGTGTCAGTATTGGTTCACTGATTATGGCAAGTATTCACTACTGATATAAAATGTTGGTAATATGGAAAGTGTGGTATGGAATATATGGGAACTCTTTTTCTTTCTGCAACTTTTCTGCCAATCTGAAACTTTTTAAAAGTTTATTTTGAAACATGAACATTTCAGTGTCTTATCACAAAGTAAATAACTCATAACTACCCAGGTTAAAAAATAAATAAAGCATTGCCAGCACCTTAAAAAAAATTCCTAGATCTCTTTTGTAGCTATTTTATACAATGCAGGTATAAGTTATACGTTAAAATTCACCTCGACTATGCATTTTAACAAACTTTTATTGGATAAAATAAAATGTTCTCATCTCTCTGGCCAGGCAGGAAGCATACAGGATGCTACAGCCAGGGTAAATGTTAACATTTACAGTATTTTTATTGCTAAAAAAAAAAAGGTTATAGATAAATGTCAAATAAATGTGAGATACTTAAAAATTTCTCTGATTACCCATCTAGAAAAAAAGTTGCTTTGGGATGAGTGTAGTTGAATTTCAGAAAGAAAGGCAAAGGTTTTGCCTCACCTCTCTCAAGATGAATTCATGCAGGAACGCACAGTCCCCCATACAGCCACTGGAGTAACGAAGAAAACTGTCCTTGAAAAACACAGGTGACAACCTTGCATGCCAGGTGTATTCACCCGCACATACAGAAATATATGGCATGTTTATGAAGTTTCAAAGACAATTTTCTGTAGTAAAATGATAATTAAGATTATAAAGTGAGAACATTAACATGGGAAAAATATGTCTACAGAATCTACTAGATCATTCTGAGAACTTCTAGGAAAAGTTTAAAATTCATATCCATTGAACACAGGTTGATTATTAATCTCAGACAAGAATAGAATATATATATATACAATATTTGTATATTATATTTATATTTTTAAAATGCTGAAAAGGTGACAGTAATCCTTTAATCCTTGGGACTCCAAGTGTTGTTTGCAGACCATCATATTAGCATCACCCTGGAGCTTGTGAGAAATTCAGCCGTACCCCGGACTGCCAATACATGTTAACAAGACTCTCTTGACTCACTGGAAACCTTAATCAGCATGACCATTATCCTTTTTTGCACTGTTTTCCTAAAGTAGAATTCGTTTGCTAATTAAAACAATGATGGATAAAGCTATTAGTTTAAGGAGTCTTAAATTTTGAACCAGATTTAAAGATTCTAACCAGATACCAAAACCACTCAAAAGTCATTAAAATTTTCAAAGGGGACCAAAAAAAATCTATTCCTTTATTATAGTGGGCATATAATCATGGTGAAAACATAAACATTGTTCAAAATAACACCACCAATGCAATTTATTTAATATGTATTTATAATCTGAAGTGGTAAGTCATCCTAACTTCACAGGATACATACACTACCATGAAATAAAGATAATCATTATTTTAATAATGGTTTATGCACTTCTTTTAAAAATTTAAGAAACTTTTAAGATACTTTTATTGGCACTAAATATCTCTGTTCTTCATCTGCTCTTTTAAATTTATTTCAATCCTGCTTTAAATCCTGGAGGAAACTAAGACTGTTTATGCATGACAATCAGTTGAGGAATTCTCCCCTCCTGAACTGGGATCTTTGATTTAGGATTCCAGGGAAGGAGGTGCTCTGCCTTCTCAAGATCCCTGCTGCCCAGGAACCAGGAAGAAAGACAGTTCTCTTTACCATCAAGAAACAAACTAAAACCGGGTATAACTCAGTGGTAGAGCACTTGCTTAGCATGTACAGGGTCCTGGGTTCAATCTCCAGCACCACAATAAATAAATAGATAAATAAATAAATAGGAAAAACAAATGAATTTGATCAGTAAAAAGAAATAGAAAGTTAAAGGGTAACATAAATATAGCCACAACCTGGGTAATTCTCAACTAAGGATTCTGTTAAGGTAACTAAGTCACTCCAGCTACATAATATAAATTCCTTGGTAACTAGAAATATAACCAGGTGGACTAAAAGATTACCTCTACTTCAGGGCTGCTGGAAATGTGATAGTTTTCCATAATGTATTTAGTCCTGTTGCAAAGATAATGTTATTAAATGTATGAATGCATACACACACATAAGCATATACATACACATTGAAAAATGTGCACATTCCTTATTAATTAGTCTCACAAAAACAAAGAAACCTTGTAGAAAACCACCTACACAGCCCCAAATTTTCACAATTTAAATAAACAGTAAGGACACATTATAGTTAATTGAAAAAACTCCCTTAGTTAAAATCAGGTATTGTTAAAACAAGTCAAAAGCAACCACTGGGCTAGTATTTAAAAGATCCTTACTTACTAAGCACGGAACAAATAGACCACCTTTATTACAGCAGCATTGGTCATCACACCACATGTCATTTTAAATAGGAAATTTTATGTCCTAATTATAGAACCAAATTTTTGTGACAGTAACATGTTTAAAAAGCAGGGTTTTTTTTTTTTCTCTGCTCCTATATCCAGTGAGGGAAGACAGCAGCATTATGTAAAGGAAGAACAGGACTTGAGCTTTGGAAAAACCTGACTTCAAATTCAAGATCAACCCTGTGGCTTTGTAGCCTCGGCCCACTTTGTACCCTGACTTCTTGGCCTTAGTTTTCTGACCTGCAAAAGTGTATTTCTGTAACTACTGCAAAAGAGCAGGTGAAACACTAAGCAGGGGACTTAGAAAAATACATGTGGCCAATAACAGTGCATATTGTTATCAATAATTCTGATTATTGAAATATGCAAATAGGAGCCACCATTTCTACAAAGACATTATTTATTGCTTTAAATCTCATTATGGATATTTCCCAACCATGTCAAAACTAACTTACCGTTTTCACTTCTCCCATGGAGAGATGCTATTAAATTGTAAGTGATTAAAAGTGAACAGACTCATCATATTCTATCCACCAAGTCCATCCAGTGTTCAAAAATGTTTTAAAGGCATCAGCTTGCTTAGGTTGATGACACAGTAAGATGCACTGAAAAATTCTTTCTCGCTTCTTAAATATTTCAGTCCCTCTCCCACTTCCCTAAGTAACCTCAGGGAGGAGACACAGATTCAAGTAAAGGATTTAGTCACACTTGTGCTACATTAGAAGAGGCTTTGGAGAGATGGCATTGGCAAGCAGGCTGCAAGAATGGTCCTGAGACCACTGTGGGCATGATATTTGGAACAAACCAATGCAGTCAAATTATTACAAACGATTCCCCCCAGGACCCTGAAATACTGGTCTTGCTGCCATGCGAATGTTGATGTGCTATACAGAAATAATTCTTCTGGTCATATAGATACAGCTGTAACTTCATAACAAATAGAGGAACTGTATCTGTGTCTACATCCCTCTGCTCTAACAGAAATGACACACGGACTCAATGACTTCAAAGTATGTTTAAAGTCAAATTCTTACGTGTAATTTCCCGATGCAATCTTTGCTTTTTGAAAACAAACAATACAATTTTTATTGCATTTAGGTGTTTGTACATGTGTGTGAAAAGTAGGAAAATTCAAATTTAACTTTTCATGAACAGTCACAAGATCATTCTGCTGATGAACTCACAGGATATAGCTGTTACATACCACAGTCATGTATGTATGTTGTGCATTCAAAACTTAATCATTAAAATAGGAGGCCACCTGTTTCAAATGTATTTTGTGCTATACACAATGTAAATAAGAAAAATTTGATCTGTACTATTCAATTCTATTTACCTCATTCAAGAATAGCTATTAACATATTCTTAGACATACAAGGAAAGGTGATGTTTGCATGATTCATGATAGCTTCACATTAATTTATTTTAAAAAATATTAAAATAAATTCAATAGATATTAATTTTTTTTCACTTTTTGTTCCTGAAAACTATCAGACTTCAGTTAAAGAAACTACAGTAGTGGATCTAATCAACCCTATTTCATATGTAATTTCCTGTAGAAAGGATGTATTGAAAAACTGTACTGAAAAGGACTCATTTAATTCTGGATTTACACGGCAACATTTGAAACTAGTTGTCTAACACAAGAAACCATGCAGAAGGAGTCACAGCATTTATAGAAATTGCAAAGTAATTCTTATTAACAGTAATTGCTGAAAGAAAAGAAAAAAATGAATCAGAATGAGTTTATGGTTTCAGTGTTTGTAGCTCATTACTGAGTTTATGTTAATAGAAACAGGTGCCTTCCAAGAATAATTATGTAAATTATTTCTGTTGACTTCAAAAGGATCATATTCTATTAGATACATGCAACACTGAAAATCTACCTTGATTTTTAAAAAAGAAAATTCAGAAAAAGTAATTCTTTCTCCATTTTCCTTAATAACTCAGATTTATTTTAAAATCCAGGTTAAAAAAAAAAACTCTGGGACTTCTTTATTTAAATTTTTATAACATCATGGCCATGTCACATCCCTTCCTTTCCTACCTATCACCATATAAAACAAAAATCACATCCCAAACAAGAAAAAAATGCGGAGCAGAGAAATCAACATTTTTTTGAAAAGATGACAACACTGGTAACATTTTTACTCAGTCACTTAACTCATCTAAATGATGTCATTGCTTCACCAATGTTAAGTGCTCCTGTGGCTTGACAGAGAATCCAATGCAAAGAATTTAAGGGAGCAGCATCAACCATTGGGTAGGCAGTGGAAGTGCTTGGTATAGGCAGTGTCCTTCTAGGTGGAAGGCTGCTGCTACACATCGCTAGGTGACCGTGCCCTCTGGGACAGGCTGGATGGGATACAGCCGCAGCAGATGAGGCAGAGGGCTTTCTGGATCTCTTGGTTTCTGAAAGCATATATAACAGGGTTGATGATGGAATTATAGGTGGCAGGCAGGAGGGTGGCATAGGTGTAGATGGAGGGGTAGGTGTAATCTGCTATCAAGGAATAGAGGGTGAAAGGCATCCAGCAAGCAGCAAAGGTCCCGAGGATGATAGCCAGGGTGGAGACCCCTTTCCGAGTGGTCACATAGTGCGACGTGGCCAGGAAGTGGTGCTGCAGGGCTATCTGATGGGCGTGCCTCATCACAATCTTACAGATTTGAATGTAGAGTTGAAGCATCAGTGCAAACATGAAGAGAAAAGACACTGAAAGAATGGCGGTGTTGTTCTTGGTGAGAGGTCTGACCACGCTGCAAGTGGACTCATCCCGCAGGCAGTTCCAGCCCAAGACCGGCAGAAGCCCCAGGCAGATGGAGGTCCCCCAGAGCATGACCAGCATGACATAGGTAAACGTGACCGTCCTCTCGGAATGGTACGTCAGAGCGTAATACAGCGAGAGGTAGCGGTCAACGGTGATAGCCAGCAAGCTGCAGACAGAGGCGGAGAAAGAGGCGACAATGAGTCCGATGGTGACCAGCTTGGTGGCTTCTGACTGAAGCAGGTAGGCAAAAACAAAATTGATGATGAGTCCAATGCCAGCCAGCAGGTCTGCAAGAGCCAGGCTGCCTATCAGCAGGAACATGGGTGCTCGCAGGCTGGGGTTGTGGAAGATGATAAGGACCACAATGGCATTTTCACAGGAGATGAGGGTTCCTGAGGTGCACAGGACAATGTCCCAGGGGTTGACTACCAGCTCAGGCTCTGACTCTACAACAGGAACCTGGGAGGAGACAGCTGCTGAGACGTTCTCGGTGGCACCGTCATCTAAATAATCCCGAGGCAGCCCGCTTAAATTGACCTTCAGGTCTTCATTCATTTTAACCCCTGTCCTCTTCAAGGAAAAGACAGGCTTTTTAATGTTTAGATATAGAAGGGTGACAATCCAATATCATGCAAAAGACACACACATACACACAGGCACACACACACACACCCCAACAGAAATATCCAGCCCCTACTCAAATACCAGTACCAAATGCCAGGAGCTTCGAGAATTATACCCCGTGGTGAAAGAAAAGAAAAGCCAAAGTCTCCGTGGATTAAACCCCACCACAAAAATGCCGTTTGGCATTGGGGAGAACACAGGGCGGGACTTCAACACACGAGCATGAGCGAGGTAGGCACACAGGAACTCGGGGAGGTCTGTTCTCCAAAGCGCTGGGAATGCACACTGGAGAATCGCATCTTGCATGCTGAAAAGGAACAACTGTTTCACATCTGGGCGGCTGCCGAAAACACCACGCGGCAGCCGCAAGTCGTGAGCGCGGGGCAGCCAACCTCGATGGAATATTTAAATGGCCTTGAACTCCCACCTTCCAAAATCATCCCTCGCGCGCGTGCACACCCTCAAACACAAACCCCCACCAGAACAAAGAGGGGGCCCCACACTCTCTGCTGAGTACACGGGGCAGTCGAGGAGGACCACAAAAGGCAGGTGTATGCGATGGAGGTGCAGACAGACAGACGGATGCCCATGCACTGCCGCCGCTCCCCTCGCGGTGGGGACGCGCGGCGGACGCGATGGGGACAGACAAGGCGCGGGTACGGGCGGCCCGCGGGGGCGGGGGTCATCGAGGGGGTCACCTTGGTACGCACAGGTCGAGAGGGGATCCTCTGGTCCAAAGAGCGCGGGCTACTCGTGTGGCATGTCGCGCTGGTGCCTGAGGCGGCGAGGGGCGGTGGCCCTGCTCCAGAGTGGGCCAGGAGGGCGCGGGGCGCGCGCTCCGCAGCAGGTGAGCAGCGCGGTGGCAGGTGAGCCGCGAGCTGGGCTCTAGCGCCCAGCTCTACCCCCAGCGCCCGCGCTGCCGCACGCTCACCGCGCGCGCCCCCGCCCCCGCATCGCGCGCGACCGCCCGCGGGAGCCCCGGGAGCCGCGCGCGTCCCCACAGGTCCGGGATCCGCGGGGGCGCGGACCAGCGAGGGTTCCCGCGGGGAGAAGGGCGACAGAGACCGCAGGCTGAGAAATGCACGGTCACTGTGCCCCGCCTGCTGCATCCTGCACCCCACCTCATCTGGCGGCTCAGGGCCCGCACCCCGCGGGACAGGGGAGCACTGCTTGAGAATCCCGTGACCTATTTCGTTCTTATGGTTTCCCTGAAGAGTAGTATCTCTAGGGGCCTGACTTCTCAGTTCCTTTCCTTAAATTGCTTGTTTATGGGCAAAACAATTGCTTAGGGTGATAATGTATTCAGAATCAGCACAAGAGATGCAGAGTGGCCAGTTAGGGAGGCAGATCCTTAAAACCCAAAATACTCAGCTCTTTTAGAATTGTAGTTGTCCACATCTTTTAGAATTGTAGTTGTCCACATTGCAAAAGATCCCTTTTCTTTTGATGCATTCTGGACCCGGTTCCTTATTATTGTCCCGGGGGAACATTTGCTTAACTGGATACATGCTGCTGCTATGTGGATCATTATTATTATCTCCGAATTGCATTTATTAAATGGTCGTTGAGCTGTTTTCAAATGAAAATCGCTTACAAAAACTCAGTTTTGCAGAAACTTCCTGTGGATGCTGGTCAAAACCTGATTCATTTAGTTATTGAAGTGGCACGTTAATTTATTTTTTTCACTTTACTACATCAATCAATTCTAAGATTAGGGACCTGATAGTAGCTGTCTGTTTTTTAGAGCCCACATCTCCTCTGGATAAATTTAATAAATAAAAAAATAAATAAACAAACAGAGTGTCTCATAGCTCTTAAATTTAAACATGTCTGCCAATTTAAAGACAGGAGAAGGAAAAGGAATATTATTGTGTGCGAATAGAGATGGTGTGCTCCAGGGCCTGGGACCCTGGAAGTCCTTCCTATAGGGACATCACCTCCCTTTCCTGCTATCATTTCTACACCTCAGTCTCAACCATTAATTCTTTTCTCCCTTCTCCTTCCTTCTCCCATCAATCAGTTCCTGACTACAAAGTTGTTCCAGCCTCACTTACATGGCAGTCCATCGGTTGCAGCTCCTCATCTCTCACATGCTGTACCCACTGGCTTCTCTCCCACCCACAGCAACACACTGCTGCTGCTTTGTGGCTCTTCAATTTGGCACATCTGTTCCAGCCATCTTAGACCTCCCACTTCCTCCAAAACAGACTAAAATTTCCACCTTGACAAATTCTGCTTTTGTTTTGTTTTGTAGTTTGTCTTGTCCACAGACACTTTCTGGGTCTTCTGTTCCCTGAGATGGCACTTCTCAAATTTTGCATACAAAGCACCAGTTTTTACAAATCAGTAGTTCTGAGGTGGGGGTCCAGATTCTGCAACCTTCTTCCCCAGGGATGCTGATGCTGTTGGTTTCTGGATTACACTTTGAGAAGCAAGGTCCTATGGAGTGTTAAGAGTTACATGGTAGGGAGACAGCAGACATCTGTTCATCCAAAGAACTGGGCTAAAAGCTGGGTGTTCAAATGCAGTCAGACATGGTCTCTGTGCTCCCAGGCACATATGGTCTGGTGAACACACACACACACACACACACACACACACACACACACATCAAATAATACCAGGAAGCAAATGCTGTAATGAAGGAATGTACAGCTTCCTCTCAATTCCTACATGATAAAACAGTCTTAGAATAAAGCAATGAAAAATGAAAAACTGTTTTATATACACATAATAGCTTCAACAGAATATGGTGCAACCTACCTGCAAAAATTTTAGGAGCCTCACATTAGCAGTAGAGTTCAGGGAAAGCAAACACATAGGGCCAGCTGGACACTCATAGCCAACAACACTGAAATGGGTCCTGACAGCACAAAAATTTCAGGAGTGGAATTTACTCTTTAATGTGTTTGAGAAATAAATTTAAAAAAAAAGAACTGAAGATTGAGGAAGAGAAAAAGGTATTGAAATAGATGGCAGGGGTGAATGGACTTTTGCAGTGAAACCTGGGGAGAGTCAAAGGAAGGAACTGAGGAAAATACACCTGGGGCTTGAATACTGTCACTTGGCAGAGCCCAGGAGCTGGCAGCTAAGAGCAGTGAAGACGCTCAGCTCCTCCGTGGCCAACGTCAGCTCAAGGACTGTTCAGCAGCTGTACTCCTTCCCCTCCAATGATTGCTTCTCACTTTACTGTACTCCTGATTCCATGCTTGTTAGTGTGTTGGCTAAGACTTGTTGCCAAGGAGAAGAAATCCAATAATTAGCTGAAGAAAGAAAAGGCATTTTGTTGTCTGGCATGGCTAAGAAAGATCTAGGGTGACTCATGAAGAGGCAGGAGAGGCTACAAGAACCAAGCCCCCAGCACCTGGCGGTCAGTTCCTCCCTGATTCATTTCTGCTTGACTTTGTGTCTGTCTGCAGGCCTTCTGCTTTCCTACCTCAGACAGGGTTTTTTTATGTATCCATGGAAGGTGCCTCTAGGTTCCCCAGGCTTGCGCTCTGAGACTGTCTTCCTAGCTTGCAGAGTGGAATTCGAGGGAGAATGCTGGCAATGGGCTGGGCTGTGTCCTCAGCTACCAGCCAACCACTGTGACTAATGGGATGAAATGCTTCAGTGGGTCATGTGTAGAGTCCTTCGATGAACACCTGCTATAGTTTGGATGTCCAATGTCCCTCAGAGGTCCATGTGTTAAAGCTTTGGTTCATAGGGTGGTGCTCTTGGGAGGTGGTGGAACCCCTAGAAGGAGGGGCCTACTCGGAGGTCCTTAGGTCATTGGGGAGCGTGTCCTTGAAAAGAATTGTGGGACTCCAGCTCCTTCTTTGTTCTCTTTGCTCCCTGAAACATGATGTAAGCAGTTTAGTTCCACCACAAGCTTCTGCCATGATCTGCTGCCTTGCCTCAGGCCCAACACAATGGGGCCAAAAGATAACGGATTGGAGCCTCCAAAACTGTGAGCCAATATAAATCCTTTCTCTTTCCAAGTTAATTATCTCATCTATTTTGTTACAGTGATGAAAAGCTGACTCATACAATATCCCATCTGAACATATTTTTCCAGAGGAAAAGTAAGTTGAGATACCAGGCAGGCAAAATCCAGGGTATCCTCTCAGCCTGGAAGCAGGAGAGCAGATCTGGAAATTTTACACAGCACTCAGTAATGAGAGCCATAAAGGAACTGTCTGTGAAGCAGTCTTCTCAATTTAATCACTGCAGGACACTGCAGTATATGCCCTCAGAATGTGATGTTTATTGGCTTTCCATCAGTTTTTCTTTTTTTCTTTTCTTTTTTTACTTTTTGGTAAGTTCAGCAAAATATGGTATGGCACTTTTACAACCTATACTAACAGTTCTTATTTTGCATAAGAAATTCTGTGTTTGTCTTAAACATGAATAGTATTGGGGCTGGAGCGGTGGCTCAGCAGTTACTGCGCTTGCCTTGCGTAAGCGGGTACTTGGGTTCAAATCCCAGCACCACGTACACAACGAAGTGTCTGAGCAAGGAAGGTCTATGAAAACTAAAACCAAATAAAATTGATTCTGTCTTTCTGTCTCTCTCTCTCTCTCACTGTCCCTCTCCTTAAAAAAAAGACTAGTATCTCGTCATCCTAAAACAGGAGGCCACATCTATTAGTTCCTCCTTGTAAAATGAATTTGTAGAGTGTGAGGGCATTCTGTATTGTTGGTGGGAGCAAGAAATAAACAGAACCAGCACAGTACACTGTGTGCTCTCTGTGCTGAAATGTTGCCAGGGAGCTTCTTTCTTGCTTGTGTTAGTGTTTACTAGTCGATTTCTATAGATATGGTAATTGATGCAGCATTTTGAACTGGGATAGCCCATGCTGTGTGTCCATGGGTACCTATTACACCTGCCAATAAAACATGATCCCAAACTAAAGTTTAATTTTATTTACTTCTTTATCATACAGTACATTATTGTCATATAAATGACTTATAGAAAAAGTGCATATTTTGCAAAATAGTAGGATGAAGATATACACATGTAACCACTTTTTGAGAGATAGATCATTCCTAACATCCCAAAGCCTTCATTTTGCCGCCTTCCAGTCATTATCCATTGAAAGGCAGTCAGTGAAATAGGCACAATGGTACACATCTGTAATACCAGGGACTGAGAAGGCTGAGGCAGGAGGAGGATTACAAGTTCAAAGACAGCCTCAGCAATTTGGTAAGACCACGTGCAACTTAGTGAGATCCTGTCTCAAAATAAAAGCCTTAAAAACGGGCTGGGGATGTGGCTCAGTGGTTACACACCCCTGAAATCAATCCCCAGTACCAAAAAAAAAAAACAAAGAGAGAGAGAGAGAAAGGCAGAATATTCTGAATTCTAACATGATAGTCTAGGTTTGCCTGTTTGGGAACTTTATTTAGATGGAATTGGGAAGTGTTCGTACTTTTGTGTCTGGCTTCTTTCCCTCCACCTTGTCTGCAAGACATATTCATCATCGATGCATGGAGCAGTAAGCTTGTTTTTCGTTTCTGAATAGTATTACATTATACGAAGTTTGACTTTGTACAACTATAACAAATTACCTTTAACTAGGTAATTTATAAGCATCAGAAATGTATTGCTTGCAGTTGTGGATATTGGGAAGTCCAAGATCAAAACACCAGAAGATTCAGAATCTGGTAAGGGCCCATCACTCATCAATGGTGCCATCTACTGCATCCTCCTGTGGCAGAAGGATTCAGAAAATGACTCTTGTAAAAAGGCACAAATCTTATTTATGGAATAGAGCACTCATGACCTAACCACCTCC
>PVKS010034600.1:0-20746 GCA_004027875.1 Aplodontia rufa
CTTCACTGGGCCACTGAGAGGCTTAGCAGGGCAGAGGCGGGGCTCTCAGCTTGGGTCAGGGAGGGGCTTTGTCCAGCAGGGGGCGGGGCTCATCCTGGGAAATGACTTTGATTGGGTCAAGGGCGGGGCTAAAGCTGGCAGGGGCGGGGCTTTATCTGGGCCACTGAGAGGCTTAGCTCGGCAGGGCGGAGCTCAGCGTAGGACTCCGCCTGAGTTGGGAGGGGCTAGGGTTGGGGGCGGGGCTTAGCTTGGAATTGGAGAACTCAGTTTGTGGCTCTGAGTATCAGTTTGTTGGTAAAATAAGGGCACTGATCATTGGTCCTGTTGCTTCACCAGTGAGATGGGATCAATAAAATCTGCCTTTCTAGAATGCTGTGGGATCCTAAGAAACAGAGGTGTGAAAATGTCTTGCAAACTATGAGGCTTCCAGCGTTTGTCTTACTGTCACTGAAAGCAGCTGACTGTGTGCTCACCCTGAAACCAAGCGCTGCACCCTGGTGGGGACACTTCACTGGCTAATCCCATCCCGCTGGGCTCTGAGCTCCCCTCTCCCCTGTTCCATTCTCTCTGTCACGTCCCCTCTCCTCTCCTACTGCCTGTCAAGATTGGCATCTCTTTAATTATAACGTCTGTGTGTTTCTTTAGGAGCTGTGTAATTCCTCCTGACAGCCACCTATTTAAAATGAAAGTCAAACACTCAGAACTTTGTTTAAGAGTTGAGTCTTGGGTGGGGGGGATGCATTAATTGCCAAATGTTGCTAATTTCACTCTGATCCGGTAGCAAAAAAAGATTTATAATTTTTCTCCCATGAGTACCAATGAGATCAGCAATAAGCATAAAGCTGGCGTCAGAACATCAAAGCCATCTACGCCATTTCACAGATTGAAAAACCAGGACACAGAGAGGTTAAGTGATTTGCCGCAGGTCACCCAGGCATCGCAGCAGAACCAGGGTTGAGCTGTTCCCCTTAGGCTCCATGTGGTCTTCCTGCAGCAGCTGGTGGATCCGGGAACAAAAGCCGGTGCATTCCTTCGGCATATCCGTGCATCAGGCCATCTGGGCTGCTGCCTGCCCGGCAGGGCCGCTGATTTTGCAAGTGCTGCCTGCCAGGGGGCCTTGTCCAGGACAAGGGGCCTGGAGAGACCCTCCTCTGAGGCTGAGGATCTCAGCGACCATCTGCAACAGCTCAGCTTCCAGGCATAGGCACCAGGAGCTTTGCTGGCGATGAAGAACATGGTCACCATCCCTCGGAGGGACATAACTGAGAGAGTGCTGGCACCCGCAGGGCAGTTCGTGAAGGCTCAGGGCTGGTTGATGCGCCCCTGAGGCCTCTCAGTAAGGAAGGGTGACTTGCAAGAGAGGTGACTCATTTGGATGGAAGCTTCTGAACTCAGCTGGCTATCAGAACCTACCGGGGCCGCTTCCTTTCTGAGAAACCTTGGGGAACGATTGAAGTACTCTGACTGCTGGGTCTGCATCTGGCCAATGGGATCCATGGTACAGATCACTCACAGTTGGTTGGGGGTCATCTAATGAGTAACTATGTATCATACACCCGCCCATGCCTCAGTTCTCTCTGTTGTTCATGTCTACTTCCAAAAGGAAAGAGTGAATTGAACAAGCAAGATGCAACATAGACATGCATAGCAGATACAAAAATATAACTGGGGGCTGGGGATGTAACTTACCACGTCCAAGGCTCTGGTGTGATCCCCAAAACCATGAAAGAAAGAAAGTAATTTGAAAGTCTCTTGCCCAGGCCTGTGGCCTCAACATACATCATATCCAGTGGTCCCTGTGGGCTCACAGCTACCCCATTCAAGCGCATCTCCTGATACAACATCTGGAGAGACCTTCTGCAGAGTTCCAAAAGCTGAAAGTCCGCGCTTTCCCATCCAACCCCAGCCCCTGTGCCTGCTTCACCCCAGCGCTGAGGGCAGGATGTTTAGGGGCCAGTAAGGAACGCAACGTGTGTCCTAAACTTGATGCACCTGAAGGGCAGGGGTCGCACAGTATCCCTCCACTAAATCGTGGAGGGGGCTGCAGCCAGGCTCCGCAGACACAGCAGTGGACAGTTTCACCCAAGGCCAGGGCTTAGGGGAGCTTGAGTAAAATGAACACTTGCATAAACAAGACAGTTCAAGATGAAGATAAAAACAGGGTGATGCGCTCCACCCGACAGCAAATGAATGAATGAATGAATGGGCAAACAGGAAGTGGATTTTCAGCTCAAGAACACAGTAGGAAAAAAATTACAGCCACCAACAGGAAGAAAGGTGAACACGGCCCAGTGAAGAAGAGGCTATTGTTGGTCCCATTTTCCAGACAAGGAGACAGAAGTAGAGAGTGACACCTGGGCCAGGTGCGGGGGTGCACACCTGTAAACCCAGGGACTCGGGAGCCAAGGCAAGCGGATCGCCAAGGTTCAAAGCCTGCTCTGCCACTTAGCAAGGCTCTAAGCAACTTGGACCCTGTCTTAAAATTAAAAAATAGAAAGAGTGCTAGGGATATGTCTCAGTGGTTAAATAACCCTTGGTTCAATCCCTGTACAAAAAAAAAAAAAATAAAAAAATAAAAACAGTAACCACTTTTCTAAGAGGTCTACTGTCAAATTCCAGCTGGACACTTCCCCCAGGACCTCAGATCCTCAAGTGATTATCTTCAAAAATGAGACCATCAGGGCCGGAGCGGTGGCTCAGTGGTTACCACGCTTGCCTGGCCAGCACAAGGACCCGAGTTTGAACCTCAGCACCACGTACACAAGGAAGTGCTGGAGCAACGAAGGCCACATGAAAAACTAAATAAAATGCATTCTCTTTCTCTCTCTCACTGTCCCTCTCTCTTTAAAAACCAAAAAAAGAGGCCATCGAGGATCAGAGAATTGCCCAAGATCACCTGATTAGAAAGCGGTGGGTCTGGTGATCTCCAATGCTGTGCACTTTTGGGGACAGTGTTGCTGCAGGGTCACTGCCAAGGCCACATGCCGCTAGCCAACAACGAAGTGTGCAGAAGCGCTGATCTCAACCCCCAGGCTTGTCTGTGGACCATCTGCCGGGGATTCACAGCTGGGCTGTCAAGAATTTCTGGAAGTCCACTGTGAGCTGAGGTTCCGATGCAATCAGCCTCCTCCTAGAAGTCCTCTTCTCAGAAGGCTCAGACCCGCATGTCACAGCCAGCTGAGGTTGTCCCCACCCACTCCTGCGTCCTCTACCCTTCATTTTTCTACGGAGGGGAGGAGTGAAAGAGAGAAAGAGAGAACCTGTTTTATTTATTTATTCCTCTAGTTTTAGTGTTTCTGACACTTAGTTGAATAGGTGGTGCTGGGATTCAGTCCTGGGTCCTCACGCATGCCAGGCAAGCGATACCACTGAGCCACCGCTCCAGTCCCCCCTTGATTGTTCAGTCATCCCCAGGGGTAAATCTAGTGCACTTCCAGCTCCATTATTTTGGCATCCATTTCTCAGCAACCCTAACTGACAGGTGTGCCATTTGTCACTGAAACTGGCAAAGAAGACTTGTAGGGTTTGGAATCACAAAGGACATCGGCAAAGCAGGGAGGTTCCTTGGTCCCAAGGGTGGAGGAGCCTTGCAGGAGGTCCCGCAGCAGGGCCTTGGGCTTTCTGCGCCCGTCTTCCCGATCTGTGAAGTAGGCACGCTGACATCTACCCCGTCCTTGAGAACCGGATACAGCACCTGCTCTTAGGGTCAGCTAACAGGAGCCTGGGGTTTTAGGTTCACTGCATTAGATGAACAGAGCTGGAGCATGTTACAGAACCGATGCTTTCATTATTCAGGTGGGAAACTGAGAACAGAGCGGAAAGAATCGTAGGCAGGGAGGAGCAGCAAGGTCACAGCAGTGGTGGGCCAGGGTCCTATGCCCCAGGACAGACCCTACCAACGGCTTCCATTCCATTCAACTCCTGCTTTGCCTTCAGGCTGGGGAGCCCAGCCTGCCCCCTTCCCAGCCTCCCACCCACACCCAGGCAATTCCAGGAGTTCCATGGGGTAGAAGACGGGGACCCAGTTCAGACTGGGAGCTTCTAGCCAGGCACGTGGGTGCATCCCAGGAATCCCAACTCCTTGGGAGGCTGAGACAGGAGGATTGCAAGTTCAAGATCAGCCTGGGCAACGTGGAGGTACTCTGTCTCAAAATTTAAAAAATTAAAAGGGTTGGAGGTGTAGCTCAGTGGTAGAACCTCCCTGGGTTCAATCCTTAGTTTAAAAAAAAGTTGGGAATTTCCATTAAAAAACTCTGGATGGTTCTGTGTGGGGGCAGCCAGAAAAGGTGGTGAGACCCATGACAGAGGCCGTGTAAGGTGGACGATGTCACTGGACTTCGCTGCTCCGGGCCCCACCACTTCTATTGTGGTCCTAAGGCCACATCTCTGCAAGAGAAAAGAACCAGAGTCGGAGAGACGGAGGCGGAGACGCCACCAGAGATGCACAGGGCACAGGGACCCGCAGGGACCCGGGTCAGAGAGGCAGACGGGAGACAGAGGGGGGCGGGCGACGCGAGCCTGCAGGGGAGGCCGGGGATGGGAGCAGACGGACTCCGCCAGCCTCCACCGCGAGAGGCAGGGGAGGGAGGCGCAAGGGGAGGCTGGGGAGGCGCGCGCGAGGCAGAGGCGCGCAGAGCGCGGAGGCGGGGACCGGGCGGGGAGGTGGCCGCGCAGCCCGGGTGCAGCCCGCGGGGGACGCCCCGCCGCACCCCGGCCTTTGTCCTGCGGCGGAGCGGGAATCGCGGGCCGGGAGCGCCCCCTGCCGCCCCCGGACGGTCTGCGGCGCCGAGCGCCCCGCGCGGGAGCACGGAGCGGGAAACCGAGTCCCAGGGCGGGGACGAGGGCGGGGAACCGCAGTGCACGCCCGGATTCGGCGCCGACCGCCGTACGGTTGCCCGGGCTGCGCACCCGGGGCGGGAGGGACGCGGTCCCGGGGGAGCCGCCGACCTGGGCCCCGCCGAGCTCAGCGCGGGAAGCGGTCCTGGGGCCGCAGGGCTCCCAGCCGCCCCACGGCCCTGCGGTTCTAAAGAAGCCAGGAGACCCCGTTTTGATGCGAATGTCCCCCAACTTAATAGCTTACCCAAACAACATAGGGAAAAGATTAAAAAAAAAGAGAGAGAGAGACAGGCTTTTGTCCACACACGCAGGGTTTTCACTTGCAAAGTCAGGAGTGTCCTAACACGCTGTTACTCAGATTTAAGTCACCCATCCCTACTGCCTTGTGTGGTCGTTTCCTTCAGATTTACCTCCAGTTAATTACATTCGCTGACAAAGAAAACTACATCCCTATAATGATCAGAATCCCACCACCCATGCTGGCGCACGCCTGGAATCCCAGTGGTTTGGGAGGCTGAGGCAGGAGGATTGCAATTTCGAGGCCAGCCTCCCCAACTTAGCAAGGCCCCAAGCAATTTAGTGAGACCCTGTCTCAAAAGAAAGGTAAAAAGGGCTTGGGATGTGTCCCAGTGGTTAAGCCCCTGTGGGTTCAATCCCTGGTACCAGAGAAAGAGAGAGAGAGGAGGGGAAAAACACACATACACACACAATATTAATCCCACAAAACCCAGATAAAGTAAGAGTAAAATAAGACTATAATACAAAAGGACTGGGGCTGGAGCAGTGGCTTGGCAGTTACAGTGCTTGCCTGGACCCAGGTTCAAACCCTAGCACCACATACACGACTAAGTGTTGGGGAATTAAAGGCCAGACGAAAAAAATAAATAAAAATCGATTCCCCTCCCTTTAAAAAAGAAACTGCCCCTTTCTGAAGACCCATGACCTCTGACCTCTGACCTTGGCCATGGGAGGGCAAAGGTATCTGAAGCACACCTTTCTCGGGTGGCCTCCAGGAGTCTGGGGACCCAGAAAGCCCACCCTGCCCCTGCCCTACACAGTGTGGAAGCTCCAGGCCGAGTGTAGAGGACCCTCTCCCCCAGGAAACCAAATCACCAGAACTTGTCAGAGAGGAAGGGGAAGGCAGGGCCCAGAGACTTGGGTGACAAACCGGAAGCTTCACAAGGTGCTTGCAGCAGCTGTAGTTGGTGCTCCTTTCTCTCTCTGGCTGCTTCTGGGAGGATTCAGTTGGAAAATCCTGGAGGTGTGGGAAGCAGCTGGGAAGCAGGGACCAGAAGTGAGGGCTTGGCTGGGGGTGGAGGCACAGGTGAGGCCAGCCTGGAGGAGGAGGAGCCAGAGCAGGGAGCTGCAAGGGGAGGACCAGAGGGTCCCTGCCTCACATCTCCGCAAGTCCCCGGGCAGCTACAGGGTACAAGACTCTCGCCTGCTGCGAGGGTCCTGGGAGGGGTCTCTGTGAGTCCCGGGACTCAGAAAGTCCAGGAGCCCCCACTGCAGGATCAAGACTAATCTCCCCCTCCTCGTGACCTCTCTACCTCCCAAATCCTCCCAAGGCCCCACCGGCCTGAGAACATGAGTGGCAGCCGGGCCTGTGAATCAGAGCAGCAGGTTAAGGCCCGGGGCTCTGGGAAGCCCAGGAGCCAAGCTTCATATGAACCAAGAGCTGGACCTGAAGCTTGGGACAGCCGCTCGGCAGGACATTACGCAGCATATAGAAGATTTAATTAACCCTCTACCAATAGACTTCAAGGATTTCTAGAAAGTATTGTTGAGTGAGAAAAGCAATTTGGAGATAAGTGTGTAATATTTGATCTCATCTTTATAAAACAGTGGGCAAGGTACTGACTGTATACATATAGGCTACGTATATGTAGGATTTTCTTTTCTTTTTTTTTCCCAGGATTGAATCCAGGGACTCTTAGCCACCGAACCGCATTCCCAGATCATTATATATTTTATTTGAAGACAGGGTCTCCCTAAGTTGCGGAGGCTGGCCTGGACCTTGCAATCCTCCTGCCTCAGCCTCCCAAGTCGCAGGGATTATAGGTGCGCACCACCGTGTCCGGCTTACGTAGAGGATTTTAACACAAAGCAAAACACAAAAGAATATGTGTTAGATTTTTTCTTCCTAGGAACCTATGGGGGATGGTGTGAACAGTAAAGGTTATGATTAAAGATGCAGGGCCGCAGTTATGTTGCTCAGCACGTGGGGATGGTCTTAGTCCCTCCTCCTCGTCCCAGACCATCCGGCTGGATAGCAGCCCCTAACCCCACCCGCACGTGCACACCTACCTCATTTTACCTCACCTGGCTTCTTCTCTGAGGGTTCGGATTGCCTTAGAGTGAAATCCAGTGCCCACCATGACCTCCAGGGTCTTTCTCCTCCACCCCTGCCTCCTTCTGTAAACTCAGACCTTCCTGCTGCTCCCTGACCCCCTCATCCCCTGTCAAGGAGCCCAGCTCTGTGTTCTCAGCTGAGCCTCAACACCCGTCAGAGCAAGGCTTCATTGATATTTGCTGTACTCCAACCACCCTGTTCTGAGCGCTGCACACTTACTGAAAGCATTCACTTCTCAGAAGAGCTCTGTACGAATGTGTAATATTCTCAGCTGCGTAATGTTTTGCAGATGGGGAAACAGCACAGAGGGTCCATCTGCCTCCTTAGGGATGCAACGTGCCGGCGTCTGCCCTCTTGACCACTCTCCTAAACCCTCACGTATGTCTTCGGATGTGCTGCTTCTCCTCTTTGAAATTCTCCCTGCTCGGCAAAATCCTAATCACCACTAAATATCAATTGAAATACAACCTCTTCCGGGAAGTCTTCTCTAGTGCCCCACATCTGAGCTGGACATTTTTATTTTATTTCATTTTTGGTACCAGGGATTGATCCCAGGGGCACTTAACCACTGAGCCCCATCTCCAGCCCTTTTTATTTTTTTTTTATTTTGAGACAGGGTCCCGCTGAGATGCTGAGGGCCTCCCTAAGTTGCTGAGGCTGGCTTTGAACTTGCGATCCTCCTGCCTCAGCCTCCCAAGTCGCTGGGACTGCAGGCGTGCACCGGACAATCCGCTGCTGCCTCCGACAGCCCACGGGTGCATTCCCCACTCACAGCACTGACGCTCAGCTCTGATTGTTGGGTCAGGGTCGAAGGCGGGAGCTTTATCTGTCGGTTTTGAAAATGGTTCCAAGAACCCAGCTCAGTGAAAACTCAGCGTGCGTGTACCGAGTAAAAGGATGAAGGTTGGTGCTTCCCACAGGCCAGGATCTCCTAGCACAGGACAGGGAAGTCTTCCCAGGTCCGATTTCAGCACCACGGACAGCTCCACGGCTGGCCACCCGCTTAGGTAGTGTTTGCAGGTTTTGCATCTTTGTTACAGAGCCGAGCTGGGGTCTGGATGAGGCTCTGCAAACCCGAAATGTCAGCTGACTCCACAGGGGCAGGGAGGACCTGCCTGTCACTCCCCCACCTCCTGGATGCGTTTTAACCCACACGAAGTTTTAAGAAGCCGTTAGAGAGACTGCTGGAACCAGCACCAAATCTATGTGTTTCCTCCAATTATTGAACTAGAAAGAAATAAAACATCAAAATACTCTCTTTGTACCAGGCTGGAATTGAACGGCTCCCTCATTCAGTCCATGCCTCGGCCGACTACAATGATCGAGCCGAGCAGGGAGAGTGGATTGAAAAGGAGCGAGGCCCAGCGGGGATCCTCAGACCACAGGCAGCTGACAGGGGAGCAGGCGGGGAGGCGGGGAGGCCGGGGCCGGTGGAGGCTGAGACAAAGCCCGGCTCTCCCGTTCCCTTCTGCTCTGCCCACTCAGGCAGGGTGCCAGCCGCAGCCCCCCAGCGGTGCAACAGGCCGCTGAAGGGTTGAGCACCCATCCCCGGAGAAGCACCCACACCCAAAGGGGCCAGATTCCAGGAGCCCGTTCCAGAATCAGGTTGTGCCCTTCCTGTCCCCGTGGAGCTGGCAGCAGGGTGGGGGGATGAGGGCGGCCCAGCCTGTCTCAGCTGGAACCTGCAGAACTGGGATAGGAGAAGGGCTGGTGAGTCAGATCTCAGGGTCATGGAGGGGGAAAAAGAGATGCCTGACTCATTTCGTAGTTCACGCAGTGTTGACAGCACTTTCTCTGTGTGCCAGTTACACCCCTCAGTGCCTAGATTTGCTCAACAGAGGTTGGGAGCTGCTCTTCACCCCAGGGCTCAGAGAGGCAAAGCAACCTTCCTAAGGCAGCCCAGCAGCAGAGATGGGCTCACCGGAGCAGGGTGTCTCTGCTCTGCACCCACATTCTGAGCTCCCCGGTTCCTCCTCTCCCCTTCTTCCCTTCCGTGCTCCTCACCTTTACCAGCACAGTCTGGCCCGGTGTTTAAGAAGCTGCCAGGGCAGGGAATCTAGCAAGCTCTGCCTGCGCTCTCGGCGGGGCTGGGTTCTCAGCATTTGGGATCTCACCGTGGGCTCTGCTTCCACCAGGCGTCCCTTGGAGGAAGTGACAGCTGGTCCCAGGTGTGCACCCGGGCGCGTGTGAGTTGTTCCCGGTGCCGCCCCTGGGCTATCCCTGGTGACAGGCTCAAGATGCCCTTCCTGCCTCCAGCTGGGCATGTGGAGGCCCAGCCTCTGGTCCAATTCGTCGTCATCTTAGAAGTAAACCTTTCCTAGCACCCGGTGTGCGATGGGGTGCCCTGCCCTCTGTTAGTTCATTAATCCCGACAACTACCCCGTAACGCAGATGGGGAAACTGAGGCAGGAGGCAGGCACACAGCTTCGAAGGGGCTGAATCCAGGCAGCGGCCCCCAAGCCCTATATTCCTAACAACCTGCTGTCTTTTGGAAATATGTAAGCATGTTGTTCTGAGCATGACTGGAGCAATTATCAGTAATTACATCACTTATCAGGCACTTGAAAATTCACTTATGATCTCTAGTTCTGGATAAAACAAACATTTGCTGGTGCCCAAGCTATGTCAGGCCCTCTTCCGGGTGCTGGGGATGCTGTGATGAAACAACTACAGACCCTGTCCTCAAAACCCACAGTGGACCTGGGTGTGGAGGTGGCTGGGGAGGCTGAGGCAGGAGGACTGCAAGTTTGAGGCCAGCCTCAGCAACTTAGCCAGACCCTGTCTCAAAAAAAGGTTGAAGATGTGGCTCAGTGGTTAAGGACCTCTGGGTTCAATCCGTGGTGCCTGCCCCCCAAAAAAACCAAACAAACAGAAAAAGAACAACAACAACAAAAATCACAGTGGAGATGAGGCCAAATGAGGGAGCGACGCCTGCTACCCCTACACCCACGGAGGGAGCTGCACCATGGCAGCGGATGGCCGCCCAGGGAGGACACCCGGCTCGCCTGGGGGGACGGGCGGCTCTGGGCTGTGACCAGCTCCCCTCTGGAGCCCAGGCCTGGCCGGACCTGCAGCTCCCTGGCTCTGGGCCTCCTCTGCTCGCACAATGAAAGCTAATTCCTCGGTTGTAATGATTGGAAGAATTGCCGGCTTTTGACTCCTCGCATAATTACCGTGAGACCTCTGTAGAGTAATTCACCAGATAATTACACGGTAGCGGGTGGGGGTGGGCTTCTCCTCTGCAAGGTAAAGAGGGAGCATTTAATTTCGAGGGGGTGCCTAATCCCATAATTACTCAGTGAAGTCCCCAGATGCTCACCAACCTCGTCCCCTGCAGAACCAAATGGAGCAGGGGCTTCGGCCTAAGATGCCAATGAGGGTTGGGGACCCAGGACTCGAGGGAGCCTCCCCAGAGTGTCTTTGCAGGTGAATTTTCCCTGGAGCCTTGACACGCAGCAGGGGAAACAGGCAGGGTGGGACACTGAACTCGCTCTAGGTACTGGAGGTGACATCAACATAAATGCTTTCTCACACATGACATTGGTGGCCCTTCAGGCTGGGGTGCCACCCTCAGGGCTCTTCATCCTCTCTGACACCCAGCTCCCTTCTCAGTCCAAGAGGGCTAAGCCACAATGTATCAGTTACCTATTATTATAAATAGTGCTGCGTAACAAACTAGCCCTGCAAACACAGATTTTTTTTTGGAACCAGGGATTAAACCCAGGGGTGCTTAACCACTGAGCCACATCCTCAACCCGTTTTTATTTTTTATTTTGAGACGGAGTCTCACTAAGTCTCTTAGGGCCTCGCTAAGTTGCTGAGGCTGACCAAATTTGAACTTCGATCCTCCTGCCTCAGCCTCCCCAGTTGCTGGGATTACAGATGTGTGCCAACGTGTCTGGCACACAGATTTATTGTTTTCAAACCAGCTATCTAGGGATTGCTCATGCTTCTGCAGCTGCCTGGCTGCAGAACTCCGTCAAATAACTGTTTGTAGCTGGACCCTTGTGTCTTAGCCTCCACCAGCCTCCGCAGGCTGTCTGCATGTCAAATGCGCAGCCCAAGAGGAAAGTGCAAACGCATTCTACCAGCCAGAGCCCACAAGGAGCCTTCGTGGGAGGCTCCGCATCCCGCAGAGAAGGTGCGAGGGTGTCGGGAGAAATGAGGAATTGATTGGATCTATTTCTGTAATCAATCTACCAAGACCTGGCTCATGGGGTTATTGCAAGATTAATGAGATGCGACTCCTAAGGTACTTTGCACACTCGAAGTATTCGGTACAGTGGAGCTGTGCTTGTTACTGAGAATAAAAACGATCAGAGGAAGCTGGAGACGGAGAGAGGCTCGGACTCCTGGTGCCCAACACGGAGGCGAACGCCCAGCCACCCTCGGACGGGGACAGCCTGGATTTGCTCTCGAAACTGGGCCACAGGGCGACTCCTTTAGCTCTGTCCCAGCCTCAGTCGGCAAGAGGGGTCCCCACCCCACAGAACCGAGCATCCACGCATCGTTTGCTGCATGCAACGCACCGGACCGGCCCCCGTGGCCCCGCTGATATTTCTGCGTTTCTAAATCCAAGCCCCCAACTGTCTGGAGGATTTTCTTTTCAGCTCCACTTCCTGTTATTTCTATTACAAGAAAAGAAGCTAATTTCCTTTCGTTTTGCAAATATTAAATTATCCTATAATAGTTCTTTCATATGGAAGCGCTTTTCAGCCTGGATGATCCTTCCTGCAGATTCCGGCACATTCTCTGACCTCCACTCTCTCAAGCTCCCCCTTGCAGGAACGCAAGGTCACATCCCTCCTCCAATACGCACGACCGTTTTTTCTTTTAATTTCGTTGTCTTGTAGGAGTAATTACACTCGTCTTCTTAATCGTGAGAACATCACAGCTGTGTGCGGGGGCTCGCGCCTGTAATCCCAGCCACTTGGGAGGCTGAGGCAGGAGGATCGCAAGTTCGAGGCCAGCCTCAGCAACTGAGTGAGGCCCTGAGCAATTTAGTGAGACCCTGTCTCAAAATGAAATAAGAAAAAGGACTTGGGGTGCGGCTCAGTGTTTAAGCACCCCTGGGTTCAATCCCCAGTACTAAAAGAGAGGGTGCTCACTCTGTTCTTGAGAAACTGGATTAATTACTTCTCTCAGGAATAATCTCTCACTCTTGTGGAACTGGATTAGTTATTGCAGGAACAAATTGTTACCAAAAAATCAAGGCTGGGGCTGGAGCAGTGGCTCAGCGGTTCGAGCAGTTGCCTGGCTCACGCGAGGACCCAGGTTCAAACCCCAGCACCACATACTCAACTAAGTGGAGGAGAAACAGAGGCCGGATTAAACATAGGAATAAAATGGATTTCTGTCTCCCTCTTTCTCTGACCCCCACCGTCTTTAAAGAAAAAACAAGCCAGGCCTCCCCAGGTGCTTGTCTCTCACCCACTCCACTTCTCCACCAAGTTTTGATGTCACACGAAACCCTCACCAGATTCCAGCACCAGGTTCTCGGACTTCCCAGCTTTCCAGAACTGTGAGCTAAATAAACCTCTATTCTTTATAAATCACCTTGCGTCAGGAATTCTGTGATAGCCACAGAAAGCAGACGAAAACACTCAGCTCCAGCCCCTCAACAAATAAATTTCTTAAAAAAAAATAATAATGGACCACAGCTCTTGATCCCTCCTCCACTTCACAGTGACATTTTTTTACTCTGGCACGATTCAAAACGCTATTCAGAACACGTGCTAACCAACTGAATCCCTCACAACTACCCTGAGGCAGGCACTCCTATTAATTTGTGGGGATTTCTTTTTCTTTCTTTCTTTCTTTCCAGTACCAGGAACGGAACTCAGGGCCTCGTGCATGCTAGGCAAACACTCTTACCACTGAGCCACACCCCCGGTTCCCGTTTTTGCAGTTTTGAGGAAAGAGAGGCACAGAGAGGTTAGGCAATTTACCCAAAGTTGCACAGCAAATTAGGCAGCAAGGTTAGGATCTGACCCTAGCCGTCTGGCTCCAAAATCCCCACTCTCAAGCTGTCCTGGTTCTCTGGCCATCTACGTGTGGGCTTTTTTCTTTTTGTTGGTTTGTTGGCCATTTAAAGACATTCCAAGTTCTTCCCCTGGAGTCTGTGCTCTGCTGGCCCATGGTCTTGAACTTGAGGCTGACTTCCCACGAGAAGCCTCTCCCTGTGCTGCTCGGCCTGCCACAAGGTACTGCCTGGATGACCCCTGTGGGTTCTTCTGGGGACTCCAGAGACCAGCTACGGACAGTTGGAAACTCACCTTTCTCTCTCTCTCTCTCTCTCTCTCTTTTAAACTGGGGGTTGAACTCAGGGACGCTTAACCACTGAGCCACATCCTCGGCCCTTTTTATTTTTTCTTTTGAGACAGGGTCTTGCTAAGTTGCTTAGGACCTCTCCAAGTTGGTGAGGCTGGCTTTGAACTTGGGATCCTCCCGCCTCAGCCTCCCGTGCTGCTGGGATTACAGGCCTGCGCCACCACACCCAGAGGAAACCTCGCCTCTCACCCCAGCCCTGCCTGGGGTTAATTCCCAAGGTCCCTGGATGGGCAAAGAGCCCTCAGTGTGGACGGTGGGGTTTTCCATGCCCTGAGTCCATCAGAATTCAGAACCAGCCCTGCGATTTGTGAGAGAATTAATTCCTGCAAGGAGACCGCGGCTGGAGAGGGAGCCTGTCTCGGGGATCCGCCTAGGTGGTCATCAGGAGGAGCACTTGGTGGCCGAAGACGGACAGCCCTTTCTGAGCCTTCGAGTTCCTGAAATTAGAAACCCTGAGTGTCCTCTGAGCCAAGAGTGCCTGCCGAGGCAGGATCAAGAAGGCTGGGGGTGGGGAGAGAGGACGCTGCGGAAATCACAAGGGACTCAGTGTTCAGGAATCAGAGCAGGGAGAGAAGGACACGAGAGATGGGGTGGGTGGGGACTTGGGGTAGCAGGAAAAATCAATGCAGCAAAGTTAGACAGGAAGGAGCAAGGAGGTGCGTTAGGAGGGCGGGATGGAGCCTCAGAGCAGGTCTTCAGAGTTTGTGAGATCCTAGCTGGGCGCTTGGCACACGCCTGTAATGCCAGTGGCTCAGAGGCTGAGGCAGGAGGATCGCAAGGTGGAGGCCAGCCTCAGCAACTTAGAGAGGCTCTAAGTAACTTAGCACCACCCTGTCTCAAAATAAAAAATAAAATAAAAACAAGGGAGGGGATGTGTCTCAGCTAAGCATAAACACACCTGGTGTCACCCAAAACTCAGTCCTTGTCCCCCAAGCCAGCCCAATGACGAGGACACGGTTTTGAGAAAAACCTTGCTAGCAAAGAAGAAACAAAGGGGCCTCCCATCCCAGAGGCTGTGATTCTGCCCATCAGCAGGAACGGGAGGGTTTTAAAGAGTTGATTCGAAGGCTCCATTACAAGCATTCTCTGACATGAGTTGTGATTTCCTTGTTAATTTGGGAGATAGCTGTTTCTTAGATCTTCTGGTGCCATTCCCAAGTCTGAATCGCTTTGGTCCTGAGGGCGGTGTGTGCCCAAGGACAGATAACTCTGCCTAGAATGAGGCAAGAGATTAGAGAGGGGTAGCGATTACGCAGGGAAAGCGGGAGGCTGAGGCAGGAGGATCGCAAGTTCAAGGCCAGCCTCACAAACGTGGAGAGGTCCTAAGCAATTTAGCAAGACCCTGCCTCAAAAATAAAAAACAGAAAGGCTGGGGATGTGGTTCAGTAGTTAAGCACCCCTGGGTTCAATCCCCAGTACCAAACAAAAGAAAAGAAAAGAAAAAGAAAAAGAGTTTGTGAGATCCAGGGGCTGGCGCAGTGAGGCCTGGCATCCAGAGGACCCGGGTTGGAACTGCAGTGCCACATACGCAACTGAAAACAAAAACCAGAGGAAAAATTAAATAAAATTGACTCTGACTCTCTCTCTCGTTCTTAAAAACGAGGAACGATGGCAAAGGTTCGGAAATCAGTCTGTGACCTCCCGGGTTGGCAGAGCCCTGGGCATCAGCTGGCCATGGGGACGGTGGCCATGGGGACGGTGGGAGGAGGAGGTGAGGGGCAGCTCCACAGAGGCTGATCCAGGCCCCGTTGCCTGGGCTTCTGAGGAAGGGGCTGCACCCACCACGCAGGGCGACGTCCTCGCCCCCCACGTCCCCACCTGCTAATCGTCTTGGGTTTTCCCTGAGCCCCGTGGCCTTCGGGAGTTTGCGACTTCAGGACGCAGGTGGAATAGGATCGGCTCCTGCAAGGGCTCTGCGGTCAGTGGGAAGCACCGGTCAGCAGCCCCAGCCCCCTACAGACGTGGCCCTTCCCGGGGCACGTCCCCTGTGCTCCCAGCGACCTGAATCCAGCAGAACCGGTTCCCTGACAATCTGGTGGTCCCAGCAGAGAGCAGGTGCTTAAAATTTTAAAAAAATAATTATTTTTTTATACCAGGGATTGAACCCAGGGGTGCTTAACCACTGAGCCGCATTCCCAACCCCCCCCTTTTTTTCTTTTTTGATTTTTAAATTTTGAGACAGGTTCTCCTTAAGTTGCTTCGGGCCTTGCTAAGTTGCTGAGGCTGGGTTTGAACTTGTGATCCTCCTGCCTCGGCCTCCCGAGCTGGCTCCTGCGTAGCACCGTGCGGGGCTGAATAATGACTTTGAAAACGCCCAGAACCACACAGCTAAGCCTGCTCCAACATCACCCTCAGCGTCTCGAAGCCCAGCCGGGCGGAGGAGCGCTGTCCGGTTCTCTCGGAGACAAGGGTTAGCATTCTGTTAACTCAACACCACCTTCGAGAAAACACGCACTGGGTCTCTCGATCCTGTGAAGCCCATGCTAAGTGTCTTCGATGGGACTCCTCCAGAGGCAGATCCCAAGGTGAGGATTCAAACCCAAATTGCTTGTTTAGGGAGGTGAGCCCAGTTAACCCCAGGAGAGAAAACCAGCGCTGTGCATCCTCAACCAAGTTACCTAACCTCTCTGAGCTCTGTTCCTCTATAAAACAGCACAGGAACGTATCCCTGGGAGGATTCGCGAGACTAAAGGGAGGTGGTTGGCGACAGCCAGGTGGGTCAGAGTGGTTGGGGTGCAGGGGGGCCCTATAAACATCCAGGGCCGGCCAAGCCCCATAGAGAAGAACCTACCTGCATTTTCAAGGCCCCAGGCGGCTGTCCTGCTGTCCGTGTTGGGGGCTCCTTCGGCCTGGCCCTTTAGACTCCGCCTTCCTGTTCCACATTGTCCCAATTAAGAGACCTTCTCTGGGGCCCCAGGGACCCTAGAGGCCCACCCAGTGGACAGCTAGAGAGGACAGAGTCTTTCATCCGACCTCCGCTGGCCTCTTAGGCACCAGAACCCTAACCCAGGAGAGGGACTGACAGCAGCCCCACCCTGACCAGGTTCCCTGTGACCTCGGGCAAACTCCCGGAGGCCCTGCGGCCTCCCTTTTCTGCAAGATGGGTCTTTTTCTTCGGGTTGTTACCGTGGCGACTGAGTTCATTTACTCGAAGGAGTTGGGCTCGCAGCGAGCGATCAGTTAATGCTGATGGCTGAAAAGCGGGGAGGTCCCAGGATGCAGGGGACAAGAGGGTGGGTGTCCAGGGGACAATGAGAATGTCCCCAAGGCTGATGTCACCAGGAGCACTGTCTACGCGCTTCAGCGGACATCACACCCACAACGTCCACATCAGCTTCACACGGCGGAGCCAACGCAGCCCCAGCTGGGAACACGGCCAGCAAGCAAGCGGCAGCTGAGAAGGAGGGACGGGGATGCTCCAGGTGCAAGCAGGTCACCCCCGAGGAAAAGTCGTCAGCGTTTCATCACAATCGCTGCCTGCGTGGCCTTGCTGGTCTCTTCTGCAGATGGCCTCATTAGTCCTCATAGGAACCCATCTTTGAGAGACACAAACTGAGGCCTGGATCCACCTGTCATCCGGCTACTTGGGAGGCCAAGGCAGGAGGATCGCAGGTTCAAGGCCAGCCTCTGCAACTTAGGGAGGCCCCGAGCAACTAAGCGAGACTCTGTCTCAGAATGAAAACTGAAAAGGGCTGGGGATGTGGCTCAGTGGTTAAGCACCCCTGGGTTCAAGCCCAGTCCCCCCACTAAAAAAAACAATAAAACCCAGAGGCACAGAGATGCTTAAGACCTCAGGCCTTCCAGAGAACCTGGGGCAGAGGTGGCACAGTCACCCACATGGGACAGACCTGTGCCCAGATGAGGAGGCCAAGGGGCTCAGGCAGTTCCCGGAACTGGGACACATCGCACGCATTGAGGACACAGGGCCACTCCTTAGAGGCTGTCCCCTCCCTGCCTCCTCTCAGCCCCACTGCAGGTCCTCCTGGTCCCTTGTCCTGGGCACCATTTCCTCCCATCCTTCCCCGCACCTGTGCACCCCCCGTCCCTGATCAGGTCTTTGGATTTGGGCACCAGGGCCTGGGTGTCCTGGACCTGGGAAGGCCACCTGCCTGCCCTTCCTCCTCCGAGCTGCCAGCCGCTGTGGCTTCAAACCTCGGCCCTCCCAGCCCCCAGCAGCCTGCTGCAGGCAGAGGCCGCCCCATGCAGAAGTGGGGGAGCCGGCTTCCCTCGGGGCCCGCGGCTTCCACATCAAACCCGTGCTCATTAAGAAGCACCGCGTGTGCCAGGGTGACATCTTTATTCGAACGCCCGGAGACTTCAAAGCCTTCAGCAGATCTCCTCGGTGGATTAGACATGAAAAAATGTCCAGAGGAGACGGAAGGAGGAAGCAGCCGGCTCAGGGCCTTAATGAGGCAGGGGTGGGGACCAGCCAGGATGGGACAGGAAACCTCCCGTGTCCTGGCCAGGGGTCCTCAGGGCCGATGGCCCCAGCTGCAGCCACAGCCCCAGAGGGCTGAAGGCAGGAATCTGCGCCCTGCAGGCCACGGCTTGGACGGGAGATTGTGACGTGACAGTTACCCCAGCGTCCCTGGTGGAGAGAAACCTCAGCCCCACGGCTGCCCACAACACAGACCAAGCCCAGGCTCCTGCGGGGGACCCCAGCCCAGTCTGCAGAGGAGGACAGAGCAAAGCCGAGCCCCAGAGGTCGCTTCAAGCCATTTCGGGTTCCAGGAGGGCACAGCAGGCCAGTGGAACTGAGAAGGAAATTTCCAGAAGAACTAGCAGCACAGACTTGAAGAGCTGTGGCAGGAAGCAAAGCCATTCCCTGGCTGCAGCAGACTGACAGGGAAATGAGATCAAGCAAATGGGTGCTGCCCACCCACCATGGCTCAGGGCCTCAGGAGGCTGAGGCAGGAGGATCAGAAGTTTGAGGCCAGCCTCAGCAACTTAGGAAGGTACCGTCTCAAAATAAAAAAATTTAAAAAGGGCTGGGGATGTGGATCAGTGGTCAAGTGCAGCTGGGTTCAATCCCCAGTACCAAAAAAAAGAAAAGAAAAAAAGAAAGGGAGGGAGGGAGGAAGGAAGGAAGGAAGGAAGGAAGGAAGGAAGAGAGAAACACCTTAGTCGGGGCAGCACAGCCACAGTTAGGATTTGAGGATGTCTTGATGGCCCAGATCAGGGCTAGATGTGGAGGCAGGAGATCTGGAGAGACATCAGAGCCTGAGCCACCATGGTGGGGAGCCATGACCATGGTCCAGAGGATGGCGAGGACTTAAAGCAAAGGCGGGACCTCAGAGACTCAGAGGGGACAGGAGGAAGTGGCAACTATAGAGTATGGGGAGGCAGTGCGGGGAAGGAGGCTGGGCTCAGGGGAGGACCTACTGGGGTTGAGGAGTCCCCTGGTCGGCTGTGACTCAGGGGAGCACAGGAAGAACGTTCCATCAATCACAGGGGAGCAGGGCCAGGACCTTGCTAGATCCCCTGTGTCCAAGGACTCTGTCTCAGGCCTGGAGGGTGAGGCAGGGCTGGGCCTTCACTGGAGCTGTGAAAGAACAAGGAAAGCAGCCAAGCCTGGGGGTAAGGAGGTGGACAGGGGAGGTCCTCAGAGAAAGACCTCCTTCAGCTGAGGTTACAGACGAGGCCCATGAAGAGCAGAGTCACCATCTTCTTTAAAGGCAAAGATAAGGGCCCACTCCTATTATCCCAGTGGCTTGGGAGGCTGAGGCAGGAGGACCACGAGTTCGAGGCCAGCCTCAGCAACTTAGTGAGGCCCTAGCAACTTAGTGAGATCCTGTCTCAAAATAAAATATAAAAAGGGCTGGGATGTGGCTCAGAGTTTGAGCGCCCCTGCGTTCGATCCTAGGTACCAAAAACAGAAGATGTACACAGACCTCTTTCTCTGTTCACACTGTGGTCCCCGCGCAGTGCTGTGGAGGGTGGGCACTCAGGTTAGGAGGTCAGATTCTGCCTGCCTCCCTGGATGCTTTTAGGGCACAGCGGGGAAGAAAAAAACGTAACAGCTCAAAGGGCAACAGAGAAATAAACATCTTTAGGTCTTCCTGCACCTACCAAATGGGGGGGGGGACTTTTATAAATTAGCTTCTCCTCCCCCAGGAGGGTGGAAAGGAGAAAATGGAAGCTATTGATTGGTCCATTTGGAGTCTCGACTTCGATTTGGTGTGTGTGCCCAGGTGACTGATTGGAAAAGCTGTAGCTTCTGATCAGAGGGCAGCCTGGGGTCTCCTGGCAGGAGGTGCGGCAGATTCTGTGTCTGCCTTTGGGATGGGCAACTGCCCTCCTGGGGACCACCCAAGTACAGCCTGTCCTGGGGGGGAAAAAAAGCAATGCTTGTTTGGGCACGGTAGCGCTCGCCTGTAACCCCAGCAGCTCAGGAGGCTGAAACAGGAGGACCACAAGTTCGAGGCCAGCCTTAAGAAATTAGCGAGGCCACAAGCAACTTCAGCGAGACCCTGTCTCAAAATAAAATATAAAAAGGACTGAGGATGTGGCTCGGGGTTAAGTGCCCCTGCGTTCAATCCCACACATTCGAAGGAAGGGTCCTGCGTCACCCTCAGTCGCACAGAGGCTGAAGGAGCCAAGCTCTAGGTTGACCCCAGCCCCAGCCCCAGCCTCTTCCTCGCCACCGTGATTGGTTCAGGGAGTGGGTTCGTAACCTAAGCAGAGCCAATCAGAGGCCAGGATTATCACACCTGCGATTTGGGGACTCTTTGGAGAAGGAGGTAGCCGTTGTCTTCTCTGGGGTCGCTGAGCTAGGAGGACAACGACAAGGGGCCCCACGTGTTTGCAGCAGGTTGCATCCGCAGGGCGCAGATCTTAGCAAGCAAGGGGCCCGCTGAGGCGACCTTGGGCTCAGCCGCTGTGGAGGACAAAGGCAGCGGAGCGGGCAGAGGGAAGTGACAGCCTCAGCCCGCCCTGGGGACCTCTGGCGCTGGGGTTGTCCCAACGCGTGATGAAATAACCAGGTGTCACCCAGTCTGCGCCACCCAGGCATTGTCCCCTCCAGCCCCAGCAATCTTGAGGGTCTGGGAACTGCGGCCGGCGGCCCGTCCAGCAGGGGGCGCAGCGCAGCCCCCACGGTCGCGGAGTCTGCGCGCTGCGTCCTCAGCAGCCAGGGCAGCCCAGGGAGGGACGGGGTGGATGGAGGGATGGACAGAGGGGTGGAGGGATGGAGGGAGGGATGGAGGGGTGGATGGAGGGATGGAGGGA
>PVKS010034601.1:0-20744 GCA_004027875.1 Aplodontia rufa
TGGTGTGAGGTGATATCTTAATGTAGTTTTCATTTGCATTTCTCTGATTACTAGTGATTTAGAGCACTTTCTCATGTATTCATTGGCTTGATCAATGTCCTCTGTTGAGAAGTTTCTATTTAGCTCTTTGGCCCATTTATTGATTGGGTTGTTTGTGTTTTTGTAGTTGAGGTTTTTGAGGATTTTGTAGATTCTGGATATGAGACCCTTGTCAGAGGAATCACAGTCCATGGTTCTCTCCAATTCTGAGGGAAAACTCTTGACTCCTTTGATTGTTTCCTTGGTGGTGCAAAAGCTTTTTAGCACAGTTTTTTAACATTATGGTTTAGGGTTTGACACCCTGACCGAGACACCCAAGGAAGGCCACTCATGCTGTCATTAGTCTCCTCATACGGAGTAGGATGACTCTGGGGAGCTTGGAGACAGTGCTCACCCACACTCTATAAAGCAGAGACACCAAGATTGGCAGGCAACGGTGGAAAGGAGAGGGGGGCATCCCAGAACATGCCCGTCACATCAGGCTGGAACCTCCACTAGCAGATGTGTTTCTTGGTGGCCACGGAGGACACTCCATTTGCCACGTTAGTCACTGAAACTTTGGTGAGGGGGCACCAGCTGACTCTGCAACTCTCCAGTGGAGTCATGCTGAAACTTGTCCCCAATGGCCAGTCTGGAAGCAGGGAGCACAGTTCATGGTAGTGACCAAATGGAGCACCTCTCCCATTTGAACCCTGAGTAATCCCTGAGTCAGAATCCACACACACACACACGTGTGTGTGTAGAGATGATGTCTAAAATAAAATTCAATTTTTGAGAAATAATTATCTGGAATTGGTAATATTAGGTATGAACATGTTTTTATAATAAATTTCAAAGAAATTACATTATTCCCTAATTAAATTGGTATCTCCATTTGGCCTCCTGCAGGCAAACTGGTACATCAACTAGATGTAATAAAGAGAGAGTGGCATTCCTTGTTCTTGACCTGATGGTCTTGTCACCAGTGTCTGGGCTGCTTTTCCATCTTTTGTCCTTTGAGTCAAGTATTTTTAGAATGGATCACCTAAGAGATCCTCACTCAGAAACCTTGACTCTCCCTTAAAGTTTTACACATTTCTGTTCTCCCCTTATATTAAAAAAAAAATCTATCATCATACACAGTTATAGACTGTATCAGAAAAAATATCTTGGAAAAAAGTAATTGTAATAACAAATACTATGACAATTCATTAAGACAAGGCACAATATTTTGAAAAGCATGTATATGAACACATAGGTTTTGCCAAAAGTCCTAACTGGGGGCACAATGTTAACAGGTCTATTGCAGAAGTGCCTGTATTTTGACATATCCTAGACTACAGTATTCTTAGGTTGGACAGACACCAAGTCTCTGATAAACCAACACCTCCGTTATAAAATGAGTGAACGACTTACTTATGGACACGTTCTCTGCATTTTAAGATGGAATTACAGAAGGAGGCACGTTTGAACGTTGAATTCCCGTCCATGGCAGCTTTCACCCTAAGTAGGAGAGGGTCTCCTTTCCGGAGATCAGATGCAGTGCTAAACACTTCCTCCCCCTGCAGCTCAGTTCTCAGGTTCAAAGGACAACCAATTGGCTTTCATCAAGCCATGAACAGCAAAGGGTTTTGTCTCAATGAAATGGTATTTTTCCAAATCTATTTGTGTGGGGGATTTAGGCATTGAAGCTCCTAGGTCACATTAATAGGCGTGACTAGATTTCCCATTACCAATTAGGAGGCCACCTTTTCAGTGCATGGAACACTGATTTACAGGGTTTTGATCTTCTCAAATAGAGTGAATTTGAAAAGTCAAATGGGACTTTCATGGTCAGTCGGTTCTAACATTATGCTTTTGCCTTAAGAGGTCCTGCAAAGAGCGTTGACCCTACTTCTCCTGGGGACATCTACTTCATCCCTCTGTGATTACTTCAAGTGGCCACTAAAGGTCACTCTTACTCCATTTCCTCAGCCCAGTTCTGCAACCGGGACTCAGGTATCAAAATCTGTGAAATTCTGTGATTTGCACTTACAACAAGTGTGCTTGGGATGGAATTTTCTGGGGCCCCGGAGCACAGCTGGCGCACCCGCCCAGCTTCTGGAGAAGGAGAAGCCATGCCTAGCTAAGTAAGTGGTTTGGAACAAAGCTGCATTCCTGTCTCCACAGGGACGCACTTCCAGGAAGGCTACCAGAATTCACGTAGGCTTCATTCTAAAACAAATCCAGGGCACATGTGAAACTCAACAATCAGATTCTGGCCTGGAAGGAAAATGCTTTGCTTAAAGAAATGTAAGGCATTTTTAGGAAAAGCGCTTAAGACCTCAAAGCTTTACTGAGTTAATAAATGATAAATGTCATTTTTGAAGGAGCGGGTGGGGCTTGAGAATAGCACTTGCCAATAATTCAGCGGCTTAAATCATATGCAAAAGTAAGGGCTTTGCATACAGAAGCCGTTTCCTTTTTATACATCTGTGTTCGCAATATTTAGAAAATGCTCATTTTTAAGTAGCCTGGATTTCTTGAGGAAGAGAATACATTTTCTCTTCACAACTTATAGGAAAGTCTCATCAAGGAGTCAGTCTGTATGCTTAATATCATTAGTAACACAAGGAGCACAAATGAAAACATCCAAGCAACTATCATTAAACCTAAAAATAAGAAGGAAATTAAATGGGAAAGTACCAACATTCAGACTGCAGAAAACTGAGTTCGCATTCCGCTAGCATTACAGAGAGGCACTAGTATTTGACAGTAACTAGGAAAAAGAAGGTGTGTTCTTTGTGAGCTGATATTATAACTTCTGCATTTACTTCTGGAGACAGTTGCTTAAGAAAGTAAATTAAAGTGAAAAAAGTAAAATAATCCTAAAATTCCCTACTGAGAGAATAGCTAAATGAATCTATGCTTATCATTTATCAATTAAAAAGAATTATTTTCTAAAATAACTGACTGATAAATAATTCAAAGTTCGTTAGGTAACTTGAATAGAATAGTATTTGCATGTTTAAAAAGTAAAACATTAGGTTAAACCACATGAAATTGCTGATATTCAGCTATTTTTAATACACAAAGAAGAAATTTCATATATATCAAAATAATGAGAAAGGGATGGGGTGGACAATTGGGGGGCTCTTGGGGGTAAATCTAAAATTCAGAATTTATATATATCACATTTTTTTCGATAGAAGCATGTTTGATTGTTCAACAAATAAATTTCTTAATAAAAAAATGAGAAGGTGGACTTTTTTTCATGAGGACATGGGATTAGGGGTAGTGATATGAGAAATTTTTAGGTAATTTAAAGGAGAATATGTTCAGGTACTGTGTAGATTAAAATTATTAAATCGACAGGCAATTGCCCCTGAATTTTAATATTTGAAATCCGTGTTTCCTTGTGATGTCCTTGAACGTGAGCATATGTTGCTGGAAACCCCTGTGTTCTGGGCTTCAGACACGTTTAGGTTAGCACACGTCGGGACAGAGAGGACGCAAAACGGTGACCTGGGGGTGGGGGGACTCACCCTGCGATAAAGAGCCTGTGCAACCCAGGCATCTCCAGAACTTCGTTTTCTTCGTGACTTGATAGAGTCCCGGCGTTGGGAAAGTAATCAGGAATCAGCCAAAGGCTTTCAGTTTTACATAAAGAAATGCCTGAGCACAATCGGTTTGGTAGTTCTCTATATATGGAGTGAACGCAGCAAAGCTTAAAGATGGGGCGTAGCACATTCCAGACTTCTCTCTGTGGTGGCAACGTACCTAGCTGCAACATGAAACAGCTCCTTGCACACTTCCTCTACCTCCTCCAAGTCACCAACACAGGGCACCCATGCATTCAGCTGTGTGCACTGAGGAACATGCACAGACTTGGAGTCTGAACCATAAAAGGCCACCAAATGCCCAATGGGTCCCTCCTGTGTCTCCACAGCAGCTGCCAGCGCCCACAGCTTCCTTTCTTCAGTCCTGCTACCCCAGTTACTGTTCCTCGAGTTCTCGGTGTCTCTATTCCCTGGGAGTCTGTCTGCCTCATCTACCTCCCTATGCTCAGGTATGTGTGGGGAAGCCAGCAGGCAGTGATGGACACATGTCCTGGGGGGCTAACAAGAGGTCTACACTACAGAGCTGTGGGTCCTGGCAGTGGGGCCTGGCCAACCCACTATCACACACAGGAGCAGCTGGAATATGTTTCTTCAAGTGAGAGCAACCTCAAGAGGGCACATTTGATCCAGCTGCTTAGCTATGGATATGGGAACAAATCTCCCTTTTGCAAGCTGCTTAAGAAGTTCAGGCCCTTGTCTTACTCCTGCCCTTAGTGGAGTTCCCACTCCCTAGGAGTCTTGGATATAGGGTTTCTGCAAGCTCTGGAGGCCTTGGGTTAAATTTGAACGATGCTCAGACCCTTCTGCATGCACCTTGTTCTCTGTTTTCAGTTTGGGAACTTTCCTTTCATCTCTGGTGTTCCTAAATTTACTGTAATGTATTCGGTGTACGTTTTTCCTTCTCCCTCCTCTCTGGTATGCCACAGATCTTTCATCATGAGACTTCCATTCTCTTATTAATTTGGGAAAACATATATATTATTTCTTCAAATATTTTCTTCTCTCAATTTTTATTTGTTTTTCTTTCTGGAAAATTTATTAAGAATATTTCTGCTGGGTACGGTGGCACACATCTGTAATCCCAGCAGCTCAGGAATCTGAGTCAGGAGGATTGCAAGTTCAAAGCCAGCCTCAGCAACTTAGTGAGGCCCTAAGCAACTTGGTGAGACCTTGTCTCAAAATAAAAAATAAAACAGGCTGGGAATGTGGCATAGTGGTTAAAGGACCCTGGGTTCAATCCCTGATACAAAAACAAAAACAAAAAAATAATGAATAATGTTTTTGCTTGTTTCTCTCCCACATATCATTTAATTTTTCTTTAAGTTTTTGGTTCATTTATTCTTTTCCAATTCTTTCTGGAAAGTTCCTCAAACTGAAGTTTCGATTCTGTAATTAATGGATTATTTATTTACATTGCCCATTAGATTCTTTATCTTGTCTATCACATGTCTCAGATATAATGTTCCTCCTTGGCTCTTCTTATGGTTTTTTATTATTGTATATTTCAAATAGTTTACCTTATCTTTTTCACTTATTGAGCTCATTTTATGATGCTTGGTTCATTGTTCATCTTCTCTGCTTCCAGTGGAACGTGAACTGCACTTCATCTGTAGTTTTGACCTTTCTGGTGCCAGTGAGGTTCCTGGATCTCTGGGTAGTGAATCCGGAAGCCAGGGGCGTGGGCTATCCCTGAAGTCTCTGCTGGCTAAGCACTTGGGTGGAAAGTGACATAGGACCCTCCCTCTACTCTTCCTGATGTCCAGACAAGATAGAGACCATATGCTCCAACCACAGAGCACCAAATTCAGCATTTAATAATAAAAAGATTAGAAAATTATCTTATACTTGGAAATTTAAAAAAAGCATTGCCAAAAAATTTAAGAGTTAGAAAGAAATAAAAATGGAAATTTCCAAGAGAGCTGGAAGAACATGGTAACATAGCACCGCACAGACGCCAAGCTGTCCATTAAGGGAGCATCGTTTAAATACATGCGAGCGTGAGAAAGACCAACAGTAATGTGGTGAGCATCTAATTTACAACTTCAGAAAATGACGAACAAGGTACGTCTAAGAGTAGTAAAAGGAGGGATAAATAAATATGACAACTGTTTTAGTCAGCTTTCTCACCACTGTGAGCACAGACTGGACAAGAATAATTAGAAGAGGAAAAGTGTATTTGGGGCTCACCATTTTAGAGGTCTCAGAAGTTCATAGAGGTCCAACTCCGTTGCTCTGGGCCCCAGGTGAGGCAGAACATCATGGCGGAAAGGTGTGGTGGAGGACAGTGGCTAGGGACATGAAACCAGGGAGCAGACAGAAGCTTTTCTCACCAAGAACAAAATACAAACCCCAAAGGCACACACCCAATAACTCACCTCCTCCAGCTGCACCCTTCCGCCCAGTAAATCCCTATTAGGGGATTAACGCATGGTTTAGGGTGAGAGTCTCAGATCCAAATCCTTCCACCTCGAAATTTCCTTGCACTGCCTCAACATGAGCTTCTGGGGGACACCTCATATCTAAACCACAACAATAGCATAGATCATAAAATAGGAGACAAAGAGCAATAGATAACAAAAATACAATAGAGGAGATCAACAAAAGCAAAAGGTGATTCTTTGGAAAACATAATCAAATATACAAATTCTTGTCAAGATCAATAAAGACAAAATAATGATGCTGAATAATCGTGCACAGAAAGCAGACATTTCTAGAGATGAAGGGAATAAAAGATAGCAGGAAAATATCCTCAACACACGTAGGGTGTCAATTTTGAAAATCTATCCAAAATAAATAATGACTTTGAAAACTATAGGGTACCAAACCAGAATTGAGAAGAAGTGAAAAGCAGAACAGCCCTGGGACAGCTAAGGGCTGATCTGTAGTTCCATAGGCACCCCCCAAGTGACACTTCTGGCACAAATACTTTCATGAGCCATTCCCTTTCCCTTACAAAGGACAGATAACCCCTAACTCATAAAAATTAAAAGTCCACACTCCTGGAATATGAGGGATTGTTTCATAGCCTCCAAAGCAAGTCAATAGAAGGGCCTTAGCCATGTTTAGTTGATCAACGACAACTTCGGTCAACCTGTGACATAAACCAGCCAATCAGTGACAGCCCTGACTCCCGATGTTAGCCCCTGGCAACAGACTCTCTGCAATGCTTCTAAAACTGAAATGAATCTACTGCCTGTATGAACAACTGCATACAGATTCAGTAAGTAATGGAAAATAGGCTTCAATGAGCTTGGCCAGTCACTCCTGCCTTTGACACCAATATCAAGCCTGCTCTAGGATGGCTACGGCTCACACCTGTCCCTCTGCTCGGCCCTGCCCAAAGCCACCTCTTGGCCTGAACCCTGTAGATCAGCAGTTCGCTCTTCTCAACCCGAGCTAGGCCATGAAGAAGTCCCACAGGCTTTCCCTTGGTAACATTCTGTGGGACCCTCAGCCCACCAAGTGTGTCAGCCTGGTACCTTGTACCCAAACTCATCTGTCCTTCAACTTTGCTGCCACTGAGCCTGCTTTTACATGAGCACTGACTAGACTTGCGGCACTGATGTTGCTATTTTATTCCTATAAAATTCGTAATCAGGGGGCCCTTATATAAGTTGATCAAACCTAAATTGTGCTATAAGAAAATTAGGACTTCTTTTAGTTCTCTTTACCATACCAGGAAATTAGATACTGGCCTTTGTATAAAGTTGCTACATCTTTCTTGCAATATTTGATAAGTATTTTCCCATTTAATTTGAATAGTCTTTCCTTTCCCTCTTGGGTGTCTATCTAAACTCTACTCTCATGTTTTTGTTTTCCCTTGGGTTGTCTTGCACTGGACATATAAGGGACCGCTTCACAGGAAAGCTAGGGAAAACACGTTAGCAGGTCATTAATCTTAGCAGGCTGCAATAACCAAAGTTTTGAAACCTAGACCCCTCATGGGCAGAAAAACAAATCCATGGAAATATTCAGGCTTTGGCCTCAAATCTTGAAAAACAGACACTGGGAACAATTCAGCTTTAATATGCATGAGATTAAAATAACAGTGGATAATTTCCAGTGGAAAAGACCAACCAGCCCAGGAGGCTCTATCACAGCTGGCATCCACTGGCCATCTTGGTAAACCAACACCAGAAGAAATTTTCCTCAGATCCTCTTTGGTTACTCTATTTCTTTGATAGACCTGGGAAGTTTTCCAGAGAGCAGTCTCTAGTATTTTCATTTTACCTGCTTTCTGAACCATCTAATGTTATCAAATGACTCTGTGTAGCTATTGTCCCATTAAATGCCACAGCAAATACTAAAAAGCTAAAGAGCATAAAATTTTCACCGCCTGGAGCTCAAGAGAAGTCACATTCTGCAAACTAATCCACACTTTCAAGAGGAATCAGCAAACGCAGGGGAGCTGGGCTGTCCCCAGAGGTCTCACACACAGCCTTTAACAGACGACAAAAAGAGAAACCTGAGAAATTCCAAAGCCTCCGTAACAGTGGGAAGTTATTGTTTTGTGGAATGTGGCTACAGCCAGCCGTGCATGGTATAATAAAAAGCACAGATTTGGTTTCTGTCCTGTGTTCCTGGCATGGAGCTTCAAAAGCCCTTGGAAATTCTTGAGCCATAGAAGTTTCTTTTGCTATTTATAACAAGCCTCTTTCCTTCCGTTGTGAGCTGATACTTCCATTGTGATTTGTGGTAGGGCTGCAGTACCATCCAAGGGAAGGGCTAGTTAGAGGGTGGAAACTCTCAGCCCTGCTCCAGCCTCCTGGAGGAGACAGGGACCTGAAGAGACAGCTCAGATGGGAGCCGGGGATTTAACCCATCATGCCTGTGTCACGAAGCGTCAATAAAAACTCCTGAGCAGCGAGGTTACGGGAGCAGCTGGCTTAGCACACACATCAGAGTTCTGGGAGAATGGCGTTTCCAGATTCCACAGAGAGGTCGTGGAAACTCTGAACGCCTCTCTCCCCACTGTCCCTTCTCCTGGGCACCTCTTCTTTGCAACTGCTCCCGAATGGCGTCCCTTATAATAAAGCTGGCTTTTGAGCACAGAGCTCTCCTGGATTCTGCAAGGAGTTCTAGCCAACGGCCAGACCTGGAGGAGGAGTCATGAGAGTCCCTACTCTGTGGCCAGGTAAGTGGTGTTATCACAGACCCAGAACTTGTGAGTGGTGTCTGCAGAGGGGGCCATCCCTTCAACCCTAGGGATCTGAGATACCACATAGTCTCAGAACCGAAATGGACTGCAGGACACTCAGCTGGTGCCAAAGAATTATTGGAAAAGTCATCTAGTTGATCCATGGCAGCTTACATCTGTGAAAACACACCTTAAAGCCAAGCAATCGAGGTGAGCCTCACCTTACCAGAGTCAGCCAGGGTCCATGGAGGCTCCAAGCCGTGCTTCTAAGACCAAGCAACCCACTCCCGTGGCTGTGCCCCTAACGCTACCTCGTCCACCATGTCCCTACATCCAACATGAACCTAAACAAATCTTCCCAAAGCTCTGTGCCATCAGCACTCACTGGGTTCAGTGTGCCTCTATCTGACCATCACCAGCCCCGTGAGTCACGCTAGGCACAAGCCAGCTGGAGGGATCCATACTGACATGAGGCTGTGTGAAAGTGGGACATTCCTCGGCTTATGCTGAGCTCAGAATGAGCTTTAAAGGGAAGCTAGGAACTGATAATGTAGTGAGGGAAGCACACAGGCCCGTTTCTGTAAGAAATCAGAAAACAACGGTTCTAGGCGAATTGTGGGCAAATCCAACCTAACAGGGGAGCCGAGAGCACACTACGGACAAGTGCAGTTTATTCTGGCTGTGCAAAGACGGTTAATGTGAACAGTTTGCATCCTGTCAACAAACAGAGGAAAACCTTTGATGGTAACATAAAAGCATGCTTAAAAATTAATGTCTTCACAAATTAGAAATAACAGGCAACTTCCTAGACCCAGGAAAAAGCATGAAACGCTACAGCAAATAAGACTGTAAAGGGGAATGTTTAGAGGTGCTGCATTTGAACTCTGGACACCAGTGCTAAGTGTCATCATTTCTATTCAACACTACCTTTGAGCTCAAAATGCAAAAATACAAGGAAAGAGCATTTTCTATTATGAAGAGGAGCGAAAAGAAGAAATAAAAACGTCCTTAATGGCACATATCATTCTTCCCATGGAACACCTAAATAAGTTAGATTATTAGAAATAACAGAAAAGTTCAGTAAGTTGGATGGACAGACAACTCATATAAAACCTGTCGCTTTTTCATACACTGGTCGTCCGCTAACAGATTGTTAATAAACAACTTCATCTGATTCCTAAAATACAGCTTAAAATGAGTGTCACTGCAGTTTTAAAAAAAACAACATCATTATCTGTATTCTCATTTACTCAAATTAGGATTTTAGTACTTCTTTCCTCTAAAAGTCACAGTGAGGAAGGGAAATGATTCTGATGACAAATGATATTCACCAACCAGCAATTAATAATTGAAAAAGTATGTTACTTTATTAAGAAATGTGCTTCTAATAATATTGTCTTATATTTAATATGATCTAGCAATTCCTGTGTTTTTCCTTTGATTTCATGTTATTATGTTTATAATGAGTCCCGTGATAACTTGATCCCTTTCAATAAGCCCATTCACTCTTTCCTCCACCCAGAGGGACCATGGCTCTGTTTGGGTTTCAATTACCTCTGCTGAGGCTTGGAAAAAGTGTCCCTAGGCAGAAAGCCAGAGTGAGCATCGAGGTCACTCCATAGGTTTCCTTTTTTCAACGATCACAGCCCAGAGTTATTTGTGGCCCAGTGCTTAAAAACAGTTGCTTCCTATATTTTGCTCAGATTTATAGCTATTTGCTCAAGGGTAAAGTGATACCTGTTGCTCCATTGTGGCACTGTGTCACTCTACAACATTCAAAAAACAACATCCTTTGCAAACGTTGAATTTATGATGAAAAACCTGGGGTAACCTAAAACTGCATGTGTGCACACATGTATATGATGGGTCGGAGGAAAAGCTGTGCTGGTGTGTGGCACACCGTAAACTCTGTGCACACTCACGTTCTGTAGTACGAAGTCAGGAGGCTCCAGAATATGAGGTCCTCAACACAGGGAGGGAAGTCCCACACTATAACCTGGCACTGTGGGCAGAGTCTCACTTTAGAGTCCCCAGGTGGATGAGATGCCCCAGCAGAGGTGGTAAGCAGAACCTAGAGGGGGTCAGGCGGCATTTAACCGTCATGGAGGGAGAGGAATCTGAGAAAAGGCAGGGGTACAGAGGGCAGGGGGCCGGAGAAACACTGAGAAATTGGTTTGGCATAAAGCCCACAGAAAACTAGCTCTGGGCAGGCACACACTGAGACCAAGACTCACGGGGCATCTGAGGAGTCACCCTACAAGACTCCATTTTCAGAGTGCAGTGTCACCTGTCAGAAAGGCCAGGCCACATTCAAGGTGGCTCTGAGGGTGTCACCATTTTGGCCTAAAGCACACGTAGCAGGACTGACTGGGGACAGGAGGGGTTTGTTGGAAATGCCTCGAGTGGGACTAGAAGCCACACTGTCTTTGACTTTCTCTGATCCACCAGGGTGGATAAAGAGCACTCCTGACATTGAAGACCTACTTTTTAAAGGAGAGAACTTGCCTATTTTTTCAGCTGAAAACCACAATGACACATCGTCCTGTGACACTTGATTTCCCACCCTGGTCCTGGTGCAGGAGGGTTCCATGTCCAAACACGCTCTTCCTAGTGGTTGTGTCTAAAGTCAGATGCTGGGCTGGTAAATCATCTTGAACCTTGCACTCGCCACCTGTCTTCTTTCTCAGCGTTTGTTCATGGAAAGTCTCAGAGGCATTGCTCGTGGAAGAAGAAAATGACAGTTACAGCAGTCTCACCCCATCATTGCTCCTTTGAGAATCTCTCATTCTCCTCCATCTCCTTTCTCCCTACACACTTTGGTCAAGCTCTCAGTACCTCCACCTGTCCTAGGAGTGTTTTGAGAAGCCCAGATCCCTGTTCAGACTCACACCTTGCTCAGCAAAGCCAAGCAAAGAGTCACGCTTGGCTCAACAGGTTGATCTTGCTTCAGGATGCAAAAAAAACAGTAATTAGTCAAAATAAAAGCATTGTGCTGAATATGTTTAGCATTCACTCCTAAGTCCAATGGGTTTTACTCAAAAGGATGCCTTTATATTCTTCTCAAGAAGAAATATTCATCAATGATCCATTGTGTAAAGGCAGCACAGATTTGTGCATTTGGTGATAGAAAATTTGGAGTGGATCCTTTTAATGAAGTAGGAAGCAAGACAACTTGAGTAGCCAGGCAAAGAGAATGATGGCAGGCAAGATCAGCAGGATGAACATTGGCACGCGGGTAGGGAGTGGATGCTGAGAACTGTGAATGGTCTGAGATCTAACCGCATGTGCCAGTAACAACCTGGTCTGCTACACTTTCATGGGTATACACAGAAGATGGTCAACTGCTAGCAGGAATAAGGATAGCCAGGACATTACCAAGCGTGTGCTGATTCTCTCAGCCCCAGTTTCCTCAGGGGGACACAGAGGGCCCATGACACCTACTCCTATCTACGGTTTGATACAGGAGAGGAAATTTGACTTTCAGGAACCTGAATGTTTTATAATGGTCAGTAAGAGTGTCTGCCCTTTTCTGTAGTGGAAGAAACCATATTTGTTACGTTGGATAGTCAACATCTCTACCCTGGAGGGAGATGCTACCTCTGTCTTCCAAGGTCAAAAGCCAAGATGCTCCTAGTTATGGGGGAAGATGCTCTTCATTTGAAGTGGTTTCCTGGGTCCTTACCCTTTATCAAGACAGTTTACAACCAATGATCCATATCTTACTCGTAAAATGAGCAGAATGTGGGACACCCAGGGCAAAGATTTGAGTTGGAAGGCGACTAGAAGTGGAGGCCTCATGCATGCAGGGAAATGGCAGATGTACTATTAGTAGACAGCAGGTATTAGAAAAAAAGCCAGAGCACCATAGGTGTAGCCTCAACACACTGGGACTTAGAAGTTGCCAAAGTTAAAAACATACTTTATTCAGAGCTAGTTAAAATATTAAGACAAAGGAAGCATTCTTTTGGAATTCACCAGCACCCTAATTCTCAGTGGATGTTCTGACAGATGCGTTGAAGATCGCCATTTGGGATCCTGGTGCCACTAAGTACCTCATCTCTCATGGACCAGATTCAGCTGAAACACCGTGACCCAGTGACCCGAAGACGCTCCCGGGCCACTGAATCTTCAGTGCTTCTGTGAAGTGTCCTGGTGGGATTTTCCCTGCACTGTCTGAAAGAGGAATAGTCACAGTTTTTTCTTTCCAGAAAAACAGGACAGCTACGTCCAGATAAAGCACCCAGGCACCGGGGCTGCTCAGAATGAACGTGGAATCCCAGGCCCTCACTCAACTCCTTACATTGCCTAAAGGAAAAATTTTTTTTCTTTCTTTTCTTTCATTCTTTCTTTCTTTTTCTTTTTTCTTTTTGGTATCACGGATTGACCAGCAGCACTTAGCCACTGAGCCACATCCCCAACCCTTTTTATTTATTTTAGGACAAAGTCTTGCTAAGCTACTCAGGGCCTCGCTAAATTTGCTGAGGTTGGCTTTGAACTTACAATCCTCCTGCCTCAGCCTCCGGAGCTCCTAGGATTATAGATGTGTGCCTCTGTGCTTGAAGACATTAATTAAATTCTCCACATTCTGTTTCTTCCCCTATAAAATGGAATGACGAGGAAGAGGAAGAGGAGGAGAACAATGATAATGACTGTTTTAGTTAAATGAGGAAAAATGTGAAGTTCCTGGCAACTAGGAATTAAGCCATAAATTGGAATTCCTATCATGATTATCAATTCATTACTCAGCTGAAATAAATCCATCTTATCAACAGACAGATGTGCCCTCGCCCTGAAAAGGAAATGAGGCTTGTGTCTCTGAGATATTGAAACTGTAGTGCTTCCTCCTTATACCTAACTTACAGAACCACAAGAGCATCTGAAATTAAGTCAGTTCCCATCAACTCAGCACATTAAATTATTACTATTGTTTTTGGTACCAGGGATTGAACCTGAGATGCTTTACCCCTAAGCTACAGCCCCTGCCCTTTTTATTTTTTATTTTCAGACAGGGTCTCACTAACTTTTTTGATCCTCCTGCCTCAGCCTCCTGAGTCGCTGAGATTATAGGTGTATGCCACTGTATCTGGCTAGCAGATTAAATGATTTTAAGAGCCTATTCCTGCTCTGAGTTCTAGGAATAAATACATGAGTAAGTTGCTGCCCCTGCTTCCCTGCTCTTAAAAAATTTAAAATATTTCCCAAGCTATGACACAGATTTTTATCTATCAGAGAACTTTTAGTTGATTGACAATAATTACCTGAGATGCACGCCAAGACCACACATAGATTCGACAGTAAGAGCCAGCACGGTTACTTTGAGATGCTTCCTGAAGACAGGACTGTTGAACGCATCCTCAACCAAAAGGGAGCAGAAAGAAATAACATTTAACTTTGCCTGTGGAGAATGACGGCTTCATGACTTCACTGAGAATTTGGCATTTGAATTGATCCTGAAAAAAATATGCGTAGGATTGCTGAAGAAATATGGAGAAGGGATTTCAAGCAGGGAGACAATAATAAACAAAAACATGCATGAGCTAGAAAGGATTTCAGGCGCTGGGAAGTAGTGTCCCAGAAAGCTAGGGGATGCCTGGGAGCAGAAGAGACAGGAGTGTAGGGACTGGACCTGGTCACGAGGTAATGGCAGGTACCCATGGAATTCCAACGCTTGCATGGATGGATCAGTAATTCATTTAATATTATTGACAACAGAGCATGTGATACATTTAAAGGAAGAGATGTTAAAAACAAGAATGAATGCCAAAATATTCAGGGATGCCATGGACAAGATCAACGGGTAGAGGAAGATTGGCAGTCTGCTGTGACTAATTAGATGTGGGAATAAGAAAGAAACGAAGCTCTACCACGGAGCCACATCCCCAGCCTTATCCTTCTTCTTATTATTATTTTTGTGTGTGTGTGTGGTGAAATACAACTCAAAGAACTTGGTAGGAGCAATAAAAGAATGAATAAACAATTCCTTTTCTAGGAAAAATGTGCTGTAAAAATACTTGCTAGTGTTAGATCCAACTGGACAAAGAAAAGAGGATTTGTAAATCAATAATCAAGAGCTGGTTAATGACATGTGTCTGCTTCCTGAGGAATATATGACTAATGATCAAGATTCCAAGACCGGTGCCGGGATGCTTGCAAAGGCCCAAAGCCACCCCTGTCTGTGCTGTCACGGGAGCCAGAGGCGAGTGGCGATCAGCGACAGGGGTGCTGCTGCTTGGCATCCAAGCCCTGTACGATATTCACCGAGGCCGAGGCAGCCGCAAGTCCCGCCGGCCTTCGTGGGAGCTTTGCCACGCTGAAGACCACAAATAAGGGCCGTGTTTCTGGTAATAAAGACTGCCCTGTTGCTGTGGGGAAACTGTTAAACCGCAGAGTGAAAGAAAACAGCCTCTTGCCAGCGGAGGAGCCTCCAAGTTGCCGTCCATTAAAATGAAACCTTAGAGGAGGATGTGGGTGATTAGAAAGCACTTGGGGTGAAGGACAGAGGTGATGGAGGGAGGCACGGCAGGACACCGAGGCCCAGCCCCTGCCCACGCCCACAGGAATTTGACTGTCTTCCTTGGCGAGGCTCCTGGGCCAATTCCAGCTCCAGGCCCAGGTCAGCTCACAGCTGGACCAGGTGGCCCCTCTTCCCACAGCCCTGCCTCCTGCTTCTCTCCTCTCCATACCTCCTTGCCGTTCCTCCATGAGGCTCTGAAATCTCACAGTAGATTCCTCTGCGAGGTTCGTAAGAGTGGCTTTCCCACGTTCAGCTTCGCGCCGCAAATCGGCCATCTCATCAAACAAGTTTGCCATTCTGCCAGGTGGGAAAGGGGAGATCGCGAACAAATTGTTAGTCCCCCCCCCCACTTCTTTACACTTGACTATCAAAGAAGAAGGGGTCCATCTAGGTTGGATGACCCCAAGTCTGTCCTTGTTTCTCCATTGAAACCAGAGTTCTTGAGATGGATCAGAGTTTGGGGCTGATCTGGTGTGCGGTTGCATAGCTGCTGCTATTTGCAGAGGAAAAGGCACTGGCCAAGGACACACTGCTGCCTTGGGGTGATCCTGAGTCCTCCTGTCTCTGTGCTGGCCCTGGGGTTGCCCAGGATGCGGACGCTGCAACTTCCCTGACTTGAAGCCCGGGGTCAGAGAGTCTCGGTGCAGAGCTACAGTTAAGGGCAGAAATGTCCCTAGAAGGCAGTGTCTTGCTTCTGAGTCTGATTCCTTTCACTGTGGATTTTATAACCAAGCTTCCTTATTGTTTGTTCAAGTTGAAGGTTTCTGTAAAGATTTTTTTTAGCATAAGTTGGAGGAATAACCCCATTGCCTCCCATGGGGGCGGGCGATGGCTCTACAAAATGCCACACTCTCATCACAAAACCAGCAACACAAACTTGAAAGCCTTCTGCAGCCTGTCTAATGGTAGAAACGGCAGTGAGCAGTCCTCGTGAAAGAAGTATCAAGAATGAACATCTCACCTAGGAAGTAGATGTCTACTGAACTGAACTTCTGGAGCTCCTCAGAGTTCTTCACATGGTTGATATAAAGAAACACTTGGGTCAGAATCGTCTCTAGGGGCTGGAGCGGTGACTCAGTGCTTACAGCGCTGGCTTGGCATGCGCGAGTATGAGGGTTCAAACCCCAGCAGCACATACACAACAGAGTCTCAGAGCAACGGAAGCCCCATGAAAAACTAAATAAAAAATGGAGAAAATTGATTCTCTCTCTCTCTCTCTCTCTTTCTGTCCCTTTCTCTTAAAAACAACAACAACAACAACAACAACAATAACAGTAGTCTCTTGGCATGCCAGTCCCGGACACAGAGGGTCCACAGGCCAGACTGCATGTGCAGAGCAACAGGTCATGCATTCTAAATGTAACACATTGTACAGCTTAAGTCGCCTGCGTTCCAATGCTCCCACCCAAACTGCCCTGCTCCGGAAGCCCTGGTCTCAAGTACTTGAGGATGCTGAGCCCTGGACTCCACCCAACCAGCCTTGGTCCTCTGCCTGGCTCTTCTGGGGGAGGGCAGGGAAGAAACTGAGGCCGAATCCTGGATTCCTGGATGGTGTCTGGTTGGGCGTCCCAATGGGACCAGCCTCCTCATGCCCCACTTGTGATCTGGGGCAGGGGACTCTCTCCCCAGGCCCTCGCCCTCTGATTCAGGGCTTCCTGGATAAAAACATCTCTGAACTACCTTTGCTCTGTAATTCTTAATTTTTACATTTTTTCCAAGCAGAACTAATTCAGCCAAAAGAAAGATCAGCTCAACATGTCAATAGCCATGCCTGGATGTGAGAATATTAGAGGGTTCTAATAGTATGTGTTGATATTTACACTTACGCACACTGAACGCAGTGCTCCCTGTGATGCAGAGGGGTACTTTCTGATTAAAAATGAATAAGTTAACAAACAAACAAACAAATGTGTCATGGAACAAAAACTTCTTAACTATGTGGTTTCAGGGCAGGAATTTAGGGGATTTCTCCATTTGGGGTTTGCAAGCCTTAGACAGACAATTTGGAGAATAACTTTTATGTCAAATATTTCCTCAAAATCGATGTAAAGAATTGTTTAAAAAGTACAACCTGAGTGTATTTAAAACTTGACAGCCACAGTTTCTCCTGACCCAATTGGACTATAATATGCAGTACCTATAAATCCTTTATTCCTGTAGTCACACTGCTGAGCATAAAAAAAAAAAAAAATGAATTCCTTTGCCCATCAGCTAAATCCAGTAGCTACCATGGGCCCTGAAAAAGTTCAGATGCACCAAAGCGTGGCATTTGCCCATCTCATGCCCGGCCACGTTTCCGCCCCCGCTGGCATTTTCCACTGACAGGTACGAGCACAGCTCCACGCTCCCGCGCAGCACCGGGTGTTAATCTCATAATCACGCTGTCAGCACTGCTGGTCGGAGTGTTAATGGCCACCTTTCAGCCACTCAGAGGCTCTGGCCAAGAAAAATAATACCGGCGTCCAGCCAACCAGCAGTTCCGCAGCTACTTTTCTTCCTCTTCGTTTTTAAAAGCAATGAATAAATTTAAAAGAAAGGATCAGGCTTGGAGGTAGAAGTGTACCTCTGTGGCCTCCTGCCTACGGCCCAGGGGATACCACCTAGGAATGACATCCAGGCTTCTCCCTCCCCTGGAGTCCTCACCTTGCCTTCTGCACTACGGACAGTGATTCTAATCTTCACAAAATACTCCAGGAGAAAGGCCAACTTGATGGCTAAGGCCAAGGGTCCCGCCCTCAGCCAGGCCCAGAGCCGTAGTGGCGGGCACACTAAAACAGCGAAGCAGCAGCCAGCACATGACGGGTGCACTGATGGGATCTGCTTAATGTGGCACCTGAAACAGTAAAGGGATTTATGATCCCTCCTTTTGCATGTTCTGGGTTCGATTGGATCAAGCAGCAGCCCACAGATCTTGCCTCTTTTACTACCTATCAAGCAACTACCATACTAGGAAGTGAACCTGAGAGTCGGTCAGGCCACGCACCAGCTGCCCACTGCTTCTCCCACTGCCCTTTCACTCTGGAGTTTCCTTTCCTCCCTCACCCTTGAAGTGCATCCCCTGGGGTGGCCTTGGGTGCAACTTCTGTGACCTGCCTTGGGTGTTTGTGATGTGCTTCCATGGCACACTATTCTTGTGGAAGTGGCAGGAGGTTGCACAAGCCGTGCCCAGTAGCACGCCCACACCCGGGCATGCAATGATCGTAACCACAGACCAGTGTGGAACAGGAGACAGAGAGCTCAACTCCCCCTGCCCCCCATTTCTCCTCAGCTGGTCCATCTTTTTATCTCTTATGCTTTGAAAGAAGCGACTGCATGCAACAGTACCAAGTCACATCTACTGAAAACACAGTTTCTGCAGTGACTTGGTGGGTCTGCTTTACGTCGAGGGTGAATCTGTCATCCTTTTCTTCTTAATCATGGTGCTTTCAGATGGCGTTTTATTTTTCCTAATGGCAGACTGCACATGGAAAATATATTTCTAAGAAGTGAAATCCAAACAAATCCACAATGTCCCTTCTCATTGAAAACAGAGTGAAATGTATCGGCAAACCCTTCCCTGGGTTTGGCTGGAAAACAGGGAAAACAGTGAAGTAATAAGTACAGAAACTCAATTTTATGGTACATGGATCACATCCCTTTTCTGAGATAAAGGCCCTTCCTAAAATGCTGATTGAAACAGGCTAGGGGGATCTAGGAGGACAACCAACAATGTACCATACTCTTTACCCCTGGAGAAGTCAAATGTTACGTACGCAATCATTTAATTCTGTGAAATTCACAATCTTATACATATACATGTAGTCAATTATATTTGTTAGGGGCACAATATAGAACACTCAAGAGACTGGGGTGTGGGCAATGTGGGGGTAATTGGTTGATGATCAAATGCATAGCGTGTTGTTACTTTAGATGCATTTATGATTGTAAAACTACTCAACTCTTAATTTAAAAAAACATGCTAAAGCTAAACTTTGAAGCTACAATACCTATTTAGTTTTAGAGAATGATTGGCAATTTAAACAGACCCTATTTGAGGGGTTGGGGATTTAGCTCAATGGCAGAGTGCTTGCCTGGCACGCGCAAGGCCCTGGTTCCGTCCTCAGCCCTGAAAAATAAGTAAGTAAATAAAAAAATAAATAAACAGACCCTATTTGTATGCTTTGCCTAGAGACAGAAGGTGGGTGTGGAGGGAGAAAGTTAAATCATGAGACCAATTCAACTGAACTCTTGTCAGGTTCCTTGCTTGTTTTAAAGAAAATACACTGACACTCACATTGGTGCATGGGGGAATTTCACTGAAATGGTGGCGTTCATAAATAAAGCAACCTTAGTCATTTTTAAAGGGCTAATACTGTTTAAAAGAAAGAAGACACCCATGTGATTTCCCATAGGTCTTCGATTTCCTCCAGGAAGTGAGATCAGGTTAGCTGAGGAGTCTTACTTTGTCCTGAAGAGAATCTATTTTCAGCTTCTCAAAGCCTTCAAGAAGAGGGTGGCAGGGTTAGAGAGCTGCAAAGTTGGCCCCACGTGGGCACAGAGAGTTGGCAGGGCAGTGACAGTGGCTGAGGCCAAGTTTTTGGGTTAGGCTCCAGAGAAACAGACAACCTGTCCCTGGGGACTGGCATGTGACCCTGGCTCTTCCACCCACAGCCATGTCTTAGGTCTAAGCACTACAGAAAGCTGGGGCAGCCACTTAAGTAACCCCTGAATTCCTTCCACATTATGCGACATCTTAAGCTGTGATGTGCGCTGTTCTTCAAGGAAGTTTCGTAACTCTCTCAGGAATATTTTTTCCTAGAGATGTGGAGAAAATTTTAGTTTTCTTTCTTTTCTGTCTCATGTTTAAATTGCATTAATTAAATGTATTTTAATTTATATTTCTATTCACCATTCGAAATATATAATCCATAATCTGGCTATATTCTTTCAAAACAGTATGCCCTTAAAAGTAATGCCCCTTCGTCTTCCTCATCTTCTTACTCTATTGCCGGGAGCCAAGCCCCAGCAGAACTCTCGGGTCCCCGAAGGATGAGTGGAGTCGGCGCGGAGGAACATCTCGAACCTCCGGGACAAATTGCAAGCAGACACAGTTCCCTGCTTGAGCAAAATGCCGTCTGATCTTTATTCTGATGTATTTTTATACAGGTAGCAAAACAATACTTTCATTAACCATTTCGTTACATTTGACTTCTTTTTTAAATTTCTCGGTAATCCCTGTCATTAACATACATCCTTGAAACCACAATGTTTCTTTTTCTTTTTCAGTAAAAGTCTTTTTTTTTTTGAGGCATTACACCCTCTACCTGTGTTACACTTAAAGAGTACAACAAGGTCAGCTTTCTATATTTACTCAGGAGTTTTTGCACAAGCATTTTACTAGGAAATTTTCTTGCTTTTGGTAATACACCATTGTCCAGCTTTAGTGCCCTTTTCCAAGCAAGCAATTAGCATTGCATTACAGTTCTAAAATTATGTT
>PVKS010034602.1:0-20758 GCA_004027875.1 Aplodontia rufa
GCCAGAGAGGGCTCTCAAGTCCACCCGAAAAATCCAACAGACCTTTGGTATTGCATATTTTGGAGAAACTTTCGACCTACTTGCTGAAAACGTGGCCTGTCCACTTTACCCTGAAATGGATCCTCGGTTCATCCTGAGATTGCAGGGTGTCTTCTTCTGTAGAGATGCCATCAAATGACCACCCTTTTGACCAGAAAGCAAATGCTGGAGGCAATGGCAATGAACTGATACTAGTGTCAGAGTGCCCCTGGGCCCTGGGTGATCTGAAAGTCAAGGAAGGGCTCAGGAGACTCCAGTGGAAAGAAAACTGATTGAGGGCTAGAAGTCTTGGATACCAGGAGAAATTGCTGCTGGCTTGGAATCTTTCAAAAATTCATGGATATCTGATTCACTTTTCTCTCTTACAAATGTCATATGTAAGAGGCGGTCAAACTAGGTAATTCAATAATTATGGAGAGAAGCTTTTAATTGATGCAGTTGAGCTAAGAATATAGGAAACTTGGACTCCATTTCCCCCTGGGATTCCACTCAACCCTGTGCCCTTCTTGCTCTGTACCTTGTAGTCTCTTTAACAATTAAAAGATTTAATCTTGTCTAAATTGAACCTGAGACCAAAAGAGATCATGCAGAATCTCACTGCTTGTGTGCGTTAATCTGTGCCTGCCCTGATTCTGGCTGCAGGGTCAGAGGCAGCAGGGGTGTATGTGCTGGGAAAATGGTACCACACTGTAGCAGAGGCCTTGGGGCTCTGCCCGCCCATGTCCTTTCCCTGCCCATCTTCCAACTTGCACGCTGTGTGTCTTTGAGACTTCTCTCTTGCTACTGCAATCCAGATTGTGATCCCTGTGCCACCTAAGCAGCTTGGAGTGCTGGGACAGCCACAGCTTCCAACCAGCTCCTGATGAGGCCAGTGTGCGAGGGCCCTGCTGCCTGCCCATCAGCAGGGACTCTCAGACACATGTTTGACCCCGACTCTGACTTTCACTTGGGACACCAACCTCCAGTTGCTCCCTCTTGCCTTCCTTATTTCCCATCTCCCTTACCAGCACTTCCTGAACCTCCCCAATAAATTACTTTTGCTTTTGAATTCTTGTCTCATGTTTTCCTCCTTTAAAATTAAAAAAAAAATTTATTAAGGAGTTAAGTTATTGTAGAATCATAAATGCATATAAAGTAACAATATGATATGCATATATTCTTAAACCAGAATTACCCCCTAGATCCCTCCCTACTTTCCCTCCCTCTCCCCTCCCTCACCTGCCCCCTCCCCCTCGCCTCGCTACATATATATGAATGCCCTAGATTATGTGTTGCTGTGCCTTTGCTGGGTCTAAAACATGAGGTTGACCATCTTTCACATAGGCCTGTGTTTAGTGCCAGCCTCCACAAATGAGTGAAAACGTTCAACCCTTGACTCTCTGGATTTGGCTAACTTTGCTCAGCATGATTTCTTCCACTGCCATTCATTTATCTTCAAAGGTTGCAATTTCATTATTTCTAATTGCTGAGTAGAACTCCATGGTATATATGTACTACAGTTCACCATTCATCCAGTGAGGGCCATCTGGGCTGGTTCCATAATATAGCTATTGTAAACTGAGCTGCTATGAACATAGATTTTGCTGTGCTGCTGTAATGTGCTGATTCTAACTCCTCTGGAAAAATACCCAGAAGAGGGATATCTAGGTAGCATGGTGGATCCAACCCTAATTTTTTGAGGATTCTTCCCACTGCTTTCCAGAGCGGCTGTACCAGTCTGCACTTCCACCAACAGTGTGTTAGTGTTCCTATCTCCCTGCAACCCCTCTAGCATCTATTATTGTTTATATTCTTCATCTTTGCCAATATGACTGGTGTGAAGTGAAATCAAATGAGATTTTGCATTTCTCTGATTATTAGTGATTTAGAACACTTTCTCATGTATTTGTTGACTAGCTCAATTTCCTCTGTTGAGAAGTTGTTTTTTTTGTTTTGTTTTGTTTTGTTTTGTTTTTTAGCTTTTTGGCCCATTTATAGATTGGATTGTTTGTGCTTTTGATATTAAATTTTTTAAGTACTTTGTAAATTCTGGATATTAGTCCCCTGTCAGAAGAATCATAGGTCATGATTCTTTCCCATTATGTAGGTTTTCTCTTGACAGTTTTGACCAATTCCTTAGCTGTGCAGAAGCTTTTTAGTTTAATGGTATCCCACTCACTGATACATGACTTTAATTCTTTCACTTTAGGTGTCTTGTTTAGAAAGTCTTTGTGTCTAGAAATTTGTCCATGTCTTCCAGATTATCTAATTTAGAGGTGTATAGTTTTTCTAAATATGTTCTTATAATTTGTTGGATTACCTTGCGGTCAATGGTGATTACCCCCTTCCTTTGCCTTGGGAAGGGACAGAAGTCCCCATTTATTCCTTGGGAGAGTAGCTGTGCAGGGATCAGGAAAAAAAAAACCTGTTTAAAAATCCTTGAATTACTCCTCAGTCTTCCCTGGGGCGGTGGAGTCGGGGCCGCCCTGGCAGGGCAGTTTGCACCCACACTTCTAAGTAGCTCTTGCAGTGAGGGGACGGGTTAGCCTTGGGGATTTCCCAAGCTTAGCCAGGTGATAGGAAAGTCCCACTCAGCCTCCTAGAACTGGCCTCACGTTGGATTTTGTATTTTTTTTTACTTTATGTAGGTCTAGCTCTCCTCTTTGTTAGGAATGAGTTGAACACACAGTAGGACAGAACTGTTGAAATTCTACCGCATCACTCAATTGTTTAATGGAAATAGTGGTGAGAAATTTGTTTCAGAAAACTTTTTGACCTAACTTCAGCATATTTAAAATCATATGCTTATTGATTATAAATCAATGCAAAATACCTGAAACTAGAAAACAAAATATACTTGCTCTTTAAAGAACTATGAAAGAGAATTGCAAATAGTTTCTTACGTAGTGGAAGAAGTGGGTAGAAGAGAGACAATTTCCTCAAGTCTTTCAAACTATCTCCCTCTAAATTATGTACCATCTTCCTTTATGGAAGTAAAGACATAAAGAATAAGGATGCAAAGAGATTTGGAAGGCCAGAAGAAAAAAATTTACAAAGTATGTTTGGTTTTTAATTAAACTTGCATAAGAAGTTAGCTCTGCTTAATTTGAGGGGAACTGGCTGAGAAGCAATGACTGGCGATGGCCTAAGTCCCCCTTACCGGTTGCGACCAGCGTGGGCAAGCACACCCTGCTCCCGTGGCTCTTCTGGCTGAGTTCTCTCAGTGCCTTTCCTCAGCTGACTGCGGGTGAGGATGCTGTGTGGGCAGAGTGAAGCACCCGCCCTGTGCAGAGGGTGACTCACGATTCCTCTGGCTTGGAAGGACTTCCTAGATCCGCAGGGACCTGCAGAACCTGCAGAGAACCAGACCTGACTCTTGACACAGCAGTATTTGAAGCTTGTGTGCAGAACCCGGGGACCCAGCCAGGGAAGTGTGCGGGAAGTGGATCCTTAGTGCAAGGTCCTCCAAGATGATTGCAGGGAACCAAAGACAAAATCCCAAAAGCATCAGAGAGCTGGGAATTAAACGCGGAAGAGGACCTGGCCTAGTTCTGGACGTTCACCCCAGGATGTCACACGCTATTGCTGTCCTGTCTGGGCTCGGCTGTTTATGTCAAGGGTTCCAGCAATTAGCGCTCACTGAGGCAGCAAGTCAGGTCTGAGGAGCTGCGGGCCATGTCATGCCTGGTCAGCGGAGCCTTGGAGAAGTCCTGGGTACTGCCATGAGTCCTCTGTCTGTTGGTGGCATTTCTTCCAGTTCTAGAATGCCACGTGCTGTGGAGGGGGGCCCTGTGTGTCTGTCATGGAAAAAGCCAGCTGGGTTTGGCAGATGTCTTCGTAGGCCCAAGGCCGTCCTCTTCCACCAGGGTGGGTGGGATTCCGAACTGGGAGGACAGAGAGATGCCATTCCCTCTGGGTGGTCCCCTGCAGGCTTCGCCCTGGCTGTACGGGAGGTTGCACTAAAGGTCAACAGAAAGAATACCCATAACTCAGCTGGACTTGCTGGGAGTCCATGTTGTTGAGAAACTGGGCAAAGGTGCAAGGACTGCTTGCTAAAGAAGGCTTGGTAGGAAGGTGGGAGGGCGAGAAAGGGAGGATAGGGAGCCAATGAACAACTCAGCACATTCTTTACCCCCTGGGAATCCCAATAATACTTGTGCAATCATTTAATTCTGAGAAATTCACAATCTAAGCATTTATGTTGCTTATGGGGCGAAATATAGAAGAATCAAGAGACTGGGATGTGGGCGGTTTGGGGGTGATTCTGGTCTAAGAACAAATCATATCATATTGTTACTTTATATGCATTTGTGATTGCACATTAATTCAACTCCTTAATGAAAACTTTCAAAAAAAAAAAAAAAAGAAGAAGGCCTGGTAGCGAATCTCCATCCCAGGGGGTGTGGGAACAGCATCACTGCTGTTAGATGCAAGACAAGGACAAGAGAGGAAAGATGTGTTGTTTTGATGGCACTACCAGTTTCCCAAATGCGTCATAGATGTGACAGTTAGTGTTCAGCTGGATACAAATGTGGAGGACTTAAAGTTGTGCCCTATAAATCCGAAATGCAAGTTGGAGCACTTACTAATGGCTGGGGACTTAGGCAGCTCACTGAGCAAAGACCTGCTCAGCAGTGCCTGGGGCGAACAGGGCTGGTTCTGCGGATGCTCCTCCTGTGTTTAAATCATAGATCCAAGGGCAGGGGATGTGTGCTCACCTAGCAGGCAAGAAGCTCTGGGCTCAGTCCCAGCACCACAAAAAATAAAAAAAAAAATTGTAAATATGAGTTTTTAAAAAATTTTTTTAAAAGAGAGGGACAGTGAGTGAGAGAGAGAGAAACAAATTTTATTTAGTTTTTCATGTGACTTTTGTTGCTCCAACACTTCGTTGTGTCCGTGGTGCTGGGGTTTGAACTCGCATCCTCACGCATGCCAGGCAAGCGCCGTAACCGCTGAATCACCACTCCAGCCCCATAGATATGAGATTTTAATTCAGCCAGAGGAAAGAATTCTTGATAGAGCTGATGATTAACACTCAAATTTGATAATAAGGAAAACTGTATCTGTACTCCCAAGTGCTGTGTGTTAGCACAAGCAGTAGCTAATGTTGGCTCTGTGTGTCAAGCACTAGGATGAATATCTTAAGCAGATAATCTCTTTAAAGACAACAGGTTAAATTTGAGCATTATCCCACTTTTACAGACGAGGATATTGAGGCACAGACGTGGTGTTGTAGGTCGGCTCTGCGAAGCAGTGAAGCTGTTTGTAAAACATTCTGTTAGTCACGCTGGGTGTGGTGGCGCAGGAAGACCATGAGTTCAAAGCCGGTCTCAGTGACTTAACAAGGCCATAAGCAACTTAGTGAGACCCTGTCTCAAAAGAAAACACATATTTATAAAGGGCTGGGGGTGTAGCTCAGTGGTTGAACCCCTGTTAACTGAAGGATGGCGAGGCTATGCTGGTGAGGCCGACCTGACTACCAAGGGTCTACAGCAGCTTAGCTCTGGCGTTACTGTTTCAGATTCTTAGCACAAATACATAAATCAACACTGATTTCCTTTTCTTTTGGTCTGCATAGTCAAACTGTATATTTTGTTCATGTGTATTTTCATTAGCTTTTCTGTCATGTTACCTTTTAAAATATTAAATAGATGAATAAAAATGTTTCATTTTTTAAACAGCTCTTTTTTCCCTCCGGCTATTTGAGTCAGTGCTAGCTCCCATTAATAAAGGGAGACGGAGTAACTGAGATGACAGTGTCAAACGGTAAGTAATAGGTAGTGCTCTCCTCATTCAATACTGAAGTACCGGGTCTGTACCACTAGCAGTGACGGATGATGTTCTCGGAGGAAACAAGACATCTGTAAAATTGTGAGAATTATTAATGGTCACATTAGCCTCTGTTTATACCGCAGAATTTGCACTCCATTATTCACGGCATTTTTAATATTGAGTTATATTTAAAAACTCAATTTTTAAAAATGATGCCATTCTGGTGACTACGTTTATTTCTGGACAAATATATGTTGCCCACTATGTGATAGAAGCTTGCTAGGATCTATGTATAAAGATAGAATGAGATGACACATTCCTTACTTTTTTAGGTGAATGCAGCAACAGATATAGAACACATAAATCTGCAAATAAATGGTTGCTTAATTAGAATGGGGATAGACTGTCAGGAGAAAGCATGAAGTTCATGAGATGTCAAAGAGACGGATTCTGAAATGGAGGGTGAGGGAGGGAGTGGGGTTTAGATAATGCAAAGTCTTGTAAGCCTTTAGCAGATTTTTTTTATGAGAGAAATGCAAAGTCATCAAGCAGAGAGAGAAAACAGGAGAATATTTCCAGCACAAGACTTTGCAGTCATCAGATCATAGGGTCCTTCCTTAGTGCAGTGATCTCCAAAAAATGATGGGGCATCTAAGGAAGTTAAAAATGTATCAGAAAGGCTAGGTCTCTGAGAAACTAGTGAGATCTTGAGATTGGAAAGAATGGGAAATTTAGATGGGGAAAATTAATATTGATTTTTGACCCATCAATTCCATGTGACCTTAGAGTACTCACAGATACTCTATAGATATCTCTAGACTCTATAGACAACTTGTGATGTCCTTGCTAGAAATGCAGAATTGGGAACCATTCCTAGGGCCTTGGTGCATAGTTTGTGCACCTGGGTAAACTCAAGGAAGGGGTGGATCTTTCAGATTTGTTCCATGAGGCTGCTGTTCACAATCTGTGCATCCTCAGAGTTGGGTCCTCCAGAAGTTCTGAAGTTTTTGCGTTCATATACTTGCTGTATGCATTAGCAATAGTTTTGATTCCGAAGAGTGACCTGGACACTGGATGCACTCTTAAGGATTAAGTAGAGAAAGTCTTTATGAGCACGTGGGATAAGATGAGGAGCCGCACAATGGAAAGGAGATTCCCTTGATGAAAATGCGATAGTGTGAGCCGAAGGAAGCGGAGGCAAGCATGGATAACACCAAGGAGGGAGGAGCGGACAGTGCCACATGCACAAAAAGGAGGACGCAGATGAAGGAGAAGTGGGAAGAGAAGGAGATCAAGAAGGAGGAGGAGGAGAAGATGGAGGAGAAGGAGAGGATGGTGGAGAAGGAGGAGGAGGAGAAGATGGAGGAGAAGAAGGAGGAGGAGGAGAAGAAGGAGGAGAAGAAGATGGAGGAGAAGAAGGAGGAGGAGAAGATGGAAGAGAAGGAGAGGATGGAGGATAAGAAGGAGGAGAAGATGGAGGAGAAGAAGGAGGAGGAGAAGATGGAGGAGAAGGAGAGGATGGAGGAGGAGGAAAAGAAGGAGGAGGAGAAGATGGAGGAGAAGGACAAGATGGAAGAGGATGAAAAGGAGGCGGAGGAGAAGGAGAAGATGGAGAAGGAGGAGGAGGAGAAGATGGAGGAGGAGGAGAAGATGGAGGAGAAGGAGAGGATGGAGGAGAAGAGGGAGGAGAAGGAGAAAATGGAGAAGAAGGTTGTTTAGGCTGGAGAACAATTACTGAATTCAGCTATGAATATGCTAATTAGATAATTTAGAGAAAGTTGAGAAACTAGGAGCCAAATTTATTTCATTTATATATTCCTTCATTTACTCGTTCATTCATTTGGAGCATTTATCCAAATCCCTTTGATTTCTATGCGTGTGCTCACAGTGGAGGCTTGTTCAGTAGCACATGATGAAGAAACTCACAGGGTAGAGCCAGAGAAAAGTAAGATGGGATCTACAGGAGGAAGCATTCAAGGAAAGCAAAATTCAGCTCTCTTTAAAACAGATATAAGGGAATCAAAGCATGGGGAATGGCAAGGAAGGCAGGGATATCGGGGGAAAGGAATAAACGTGGGTGTAGACCTTTGGAGATCCGAGGGTGCAAGACTTCTTTTTTAATTCAATTTTTTTAAGAGAGAGGGACAGTGAGAGAGAGAGGGAGGGAGAGAAAAATCAATTTTATTTAGTTTTTCATGTGACTTTCATCCCTCCACCATTGTGTACGTGGTGCTGGGGTTCAAACCTGCATCCTCTTGCATGTCAGGCAAGCGCCATAACCTGCAAGCTACTGCTCCAGCCTGAGAGCGCAAGACTTCAAATAGCTTTCAAGGTCCTTAACATGTAACATGGACTTCTGGCATGCAGCGAGTCGCAAAATTTCCCACTAATGGGCCTCACATTTTTTTTTGTCTACACTTTTTCTCATAGGAGCAGTACAATGCCGAATATCCTGGGCATACTAGGCTGGTAGAACTCAGTACCCCCAAAGCACATTTTGACTTTGTATGAAATAATGTGCAAATTTTATGTTGATAGCCAGCATATGGATTTTTTTCAGGGTGCATACAAACTCACTGGAGGTGGAAGGTAAGACCCCCCAACACTGGTGTCAGCGGGGAACTAAAGAACACCTACGTTAAAGCACTAGAATCGTCCTGCCTGACAAAGCAAGGGAGGCGGTTGTTTTCTCTTGAGAGACTCAATAATTCTTTATGTTAAACTTTTCCTGTTCAAATGCTATGCAATTTTTCTGTCCTGATTAGATTCTAACTGATATAGTAAAAACATTTGAATTATATGATGTTGTAGTTTAGATAGTATGGCAGCTAGTGTTGCCTTAACTAATACACAAAATAATTTTAAAAGCATTTATATCAAGAATAATTTTAAAAAGCATTTATTTGGGTTTGGAGCGGTGGCTCAGTGGTAGAGCACTTCCATGCCCTATGTGAGGACCTGGGTTCGAACCCAGCATCACAAACATCACTAAATGTTGGAGAAACCTAAACCAGAAGAAAAAATAAATAAAATTGATTCTTTCTCTTTTACTCTCTCTCTTTCTCTTTAAAAAAATAAAAGCACTTATTCTAAAGCATGATAGAACTATTTATTTTAAAACCATTTTGGAAACAAGGCAAATTTCTACATACAAAATATCTGCAGCTTGATGAAGCGAAAGGATCATAAGGAGGGGCTGAGCAGTGGCTCCCGGTTATGGCGCTTGCCTAGCATGTGCGAGTACGCAAGTTCAAACCCCAGCACCACTACACAAAGAGGTCTCGGAGCAACGAAAGCCACGTGAAAAACTAAATAGAAATTATTTCTCTCTTTCTCTCTCATTGTCCCTCTCTCATTGTGTGCAAGGACCCAGGTTCAAACCCCAGCACCACATATATAACTAAGTTCAGAGAAACAAAGGCCAGATGAAAAAAAATTAAAATAGATTCTTTCTTTCTCACACTCTTCCTCTCTCTCTTTAAAAAAAAAGAAATATGCTTTTGTGTTTTCATGTGCTGGACAATATATTCATTTTATTTCCTCTGCAAATCAAGTAATAGTAATCTACAATCACTAATTATAGTTAAAAATTTTGTTTAAATTTTATCACTAATGCTACTTCAACAGTATTCATACAGCTATTAAATATTCTGTGTTGCAGCATTATAAGATTAAAATTTCTTGATATCAAACTCAGAACATGAGCTAGTGTGGAAATTTAAGCCTGAATGAGTATCTCCAAACCAAAACATCATGGAAATGACCATGTATTACCCAGTTAGAGCATATAACACCATTTTGTTCCTAAGTGACTCCAGGCATTTTTCTGTTGGGAAGCATGATTATTGATATTTCAGAGCCAACAATACGTGGGCATATTATACATTTACATATATTTGCTAAAACAATGGTTTAAATTTAGGATATTGAGTATATAACTTGCATCTATATTCTTAAATTATCAGCATGATTCTAATATCTTCAAGAACCACTTATTTAATTGAATTATAATGGAAGCAGAAATTTCTACATATTTATAAGAAATTTTCAGATTTTATGAGAGCAAAAGACCATTACAAAGTGAAGCTAAAAAACTAGTCAATCTCATTTATCATTTGGTATTACCAATTGTGTACTACCTGATATTAAAAGATACAGAAATTGAAGTCAATTAACTAGACTGCTAGAAAGAATATTAGCTAAGATTTCTAACATTAAAAATTGTGGGGCTGGAGCAGTGGCTCGGCGGTTGTGACGCTTGCCCGGCATGCACAACTGCACGGGTTCAAACCTCAGCACCCACGTACACAGCTGAATGTTGGAGCAACGAAAGCCATGTGAAAAACTCAATAAAAATTGATTCTCTGTCTCTCCCTCTCTCTCTAGCTGTCCTTCTCTCTTTAAAAAAATTGAACATTATATCAGTTATTCTAGTTGCTTAAAGCAGTAGAAAGTATACTGTTTTGACAGCTCATCCCTTCAGTCAAAACCAGAGCCTGTGTTCTTTTTTTTTTTTTTAAGATAGACGGGCAATGTAGAGAAGAGAGAATCAATTTTATTTAGTGTTTGCACATGGCTGTTGTTGCTCTGACACTTCATTGTGTACATGGTGTTGGGTTTGAACCTGTGTACTTGTGCATGCCAGGCCAAGTGCCATAACCACCAAGCTGCAGCTCCAGCCCTAGAGTCTGTGTTCTTAATCTATGCACTTATTTAAAAAAAATATTTTGTGCAAATATACCAGTGGGTTAATTAATGTCTCAAACTACAAAATGTACTTGGGTTCATCTTCATCCTCAAGTAATAAATTTGCTTTCTGTTGTGGATTGATAACATGTGGTTTGGATGTGGAATGTCCCCAAAGGCTAACTTGTTGAAGCCTTGGTCCCCAGCACTGCAGTGGAGGGAGGGCTTTGGGGAAGTGACTGGATCACAAGGGTGCTGCACTTGTCAGGGGATTAACAATTTGATGGCATCCTTGGAAGGCTCGGGGAACAGCAGAAGATGGGACTTGGTTGATGGGGGTGGATTCTTGGGGCCATCCTTGGGGACCATATCTCGTCCCTGGACACTCCCTCTTTTCTCTTTCTGCTTCTTAGCTGAGCTGAGCATCATTGCCTCACCAGACCCCTCTGCCGTGATGTTTTGCCTCATCTCAGGCCCACAGTGTTGGAGCAGCTGACCAAGGATGGAGACCTCTGAAGCCAAGAGCCAAAAAGAATCTTTCCTCTTTTTAAGGTATCTGTGTCAGGCGGTTTTGTCACAGTGATGAAAGCTGAATGTTGCAATTTCGAAGCAATCTTTTACATAGGTTTTGTGATTGACCTGCTTTTTGTTGGATATCATATTAGATATCAAGTATTTGTTGATTTACCTTTATTTCAAAGGCTGCTGACAATATAAGGACTCATCCTAGGAGTCCGGGAAGTCAGCTCTGTTGTTCCCTGTTTCTCTCTTGCACTTACATTATGAGTGCTGTCTTCCACCGATAGCTTCTTTTTATGCCAATTACTTATCTTGTGAGGGTGGTTTGATACAGTCCAGACATCTAGCACTTCTGCAGCTGATCATAAATTGCTGTAAGTTGCATTCACATGAGAGGGTGGCCCACTGTGACCCTGGCATTGAGGAATTCTCCTTCATGACCTCTGTGCACTGGGTGCGACCTGTATGCAGGTCAGTCGAGGACCCCTAGAGCCAATTCTCTGGGCTACCCATAAATCTGGGTTTGTTTTTCTCCTCTAGGAAAACCCCAAATCCCTAGTGCTAACATTTTCTTCCTTAGCCCAATGTATTACTTTACGCATCCCACTTTGGAGACCAGAGTTTAATATATGCATTAAAAAGATGGTGTTTCCTCAGAGGCCTTGATGCCTACTGAGAACTAAAATCTTGCTACCCACGTGTGTATGGGGGATGGGACAATGAGCAATGAGAAGGAGTCTCTAATTCTGGGGGTGGTAGCAGTGCATCTAGGAGGGTGCGCCTGCTTCTGCTATTTGGGAGCTGGAGTGGGGACACAAGGTGAACTTAAGCCCTCATCTCTGCCTGACAGGGCTGTTGCCTGGGCAACCATGTCTGTTTTACTTAGAAGAAACCCAGAAACCCAGCCATACTTCCCAAGCTTTGCCTTAGATAGGAGTCTTGTTAAGAGGCTCCTAAGAGCTGGGTGTTGGACAGGGGTTGCTATAAATGCCGAATGCACCACCAAATGTGTTTATGTGAACAGTGTCCAGACTACGCTAGGCATTGGCTTTGGCCTTAGAGCTATGGCATCTGGCAGTAGGTGGCAATTCTTCCTTCTACCCACCAAACCCAACAAAGAAAGCTCCTCTCCTTTCTCCTCCTTTCTATCATCTCCTCTCCTTCTCTCCCTTCTCCTTCCTTTACACCCACCCTCTCTCCCCTCCTCATTTCTTTCCTCTGTATTAATGTGCGTAATCGTTAGAGGGTTTAATCTGATTTGAGAAGAGATGCGGAATATTAAAACAATTCCAGTTTTTCCATTAAAGGTGTTTTTAAACTGTGGTAAAATATGCATGATATGAAATATACTATCTTAACCCCTGAAAAATGCACATTTTAGTGGCATTAGTACATTTACTTTGTGCAATTATCACCATCACCCATCTCCAGAACTCTTCATCCTGCAAAAATGTACTCTTCAAAAATTAGCTCTGCACCCCACCCTCTCCTGGCAATCTCCACTCCTCCTTGTCTCTCTGAGAATCTGACTACTCCAGGAAAGTACACATAAATCACACAGTATTCTTTTGTTCTTTTGTGAAGGGTTTATTTCACTTAACATAGTGTCTTCAAGGTTCATCCACCTTGTGGTGTGTGTCGGAATCCCTAAGTGTGTATAATATTCTACCTATTGAGTAATCCCAGCCACTCAGGAAGCTGAGGCAGGAGGTTTGCAAGATCAAAGCCAGCCTCTGCAACTTAGTAAGGACCTAAGCAACTTAGTGAGATCCTGTTTCAAAATAAAAAGAAATTTTAAAAAGGGCTGGGAATGTGGGTTCAGTGGTTAAACATCCCTGGGTTCAATCCCTGGGTACCCCCCAAATATATACATTCTATTTGTACCACGTTTTACATATCTATTCATCTGCTGATGGACACTTGGGGCGGGTTGCTTCTATCTGCTTCTGTGTTTTGGCTATTGTGAATTATAGATCAGTGCTATGGATTGAAGCATAGACATATCTCGAGTCCTTTTATCTCTGTGGGGTATATATGCAGATGTGGAAGCGCTAGATAATATGGTAATGCTATTTTTAATTTTTGGGTGAATTTAAACCATATGCTTAGATAGCTAATTCTCATAGCTAACTTAGGGATCATACGAGTAAGTTAGCTAGTAAGTCGCTGCAGTGACTACCTGATTGTGAGACTTCCGGGAGAAAGTCGCTTCAGCTTCCCCAGAAGGCACCAGCACCTGTCTACAGCAGCCTTGCTTCTCAGAGGGACAGCTCTGTCACTCTACAGTGGTTGTTGTTTAAGAAAGCATGAGCAATTTACAATTGCTAAATTATGGAAACTTCCCAGATGTCCCTCACTGGATGAATGGATCCAAAAACTGTGGTACATATATACCATGGAGTTCTACACAGCAATTAGAAACAATGGTATTGCTGCCTTTGAAGGTAAATGGATGGCTATGGAAGAAATTATGCTGAGTGAAGTCAGCATAACCCAGAGAACCAAGGGTCGAACACCTTCACTCATCTGTGGAGGCTGGAGCTAGACCCTGGCCATTGAGAAAGGTGGTCTATTATCATGTGTTAAATCCAGATAAGATGCAATGTCATACAACCTAATACATTTTTAGAGATATTGTGGGAAGGGGAAGAGAGGGATAAGGGTGGATAACTGGGGGGGGCACTCTTGGGGGTGAATCTAATCTTCAGAATCTATATACATTTTATATTATTTTGTTAAAAACCTGTATGGTTGTTCAAAAAATAAATTTCTCAATTAAAAAAAAAAAGAAGAAGGCATAAGCAGATGCTCAGAACTGGAGTTCCTACTGTTCATTTGCCAACGCTATTTTGACACCTCATTTTCAACCCCTAAATCTAATCTAGGACACATCTCACTCTATCCTCAAGACCTCCATTTTATTTATTTATTTTTTGGTTCCAGGGATTGAACCCAGGGGCACTGAGTCACATCCCCAGCCCTTTTTTAAATTTTTTTTTTAGTTTGAGACAGAGTCTTGCTAAGTTGTTAGGGCCTCGCTAAGTTGCGGAGGCTGGCTTTGAATTTGGGATCCTCCTGCCTCAGCCTCCTGAGCTTCTGGGATAACAGGTGAGCATCACTGAACCCAGTAGCCCTCCCATCATGAGGCATGTCCTCACTAAGATCATGGAGTCGATGCTGTGCCAGTCAGGAGTACTTCAAAGAGCACCGGTTGGGAGCTGGCTCAGCGTCAAGCCCGTCATTTAATTCACAGCCGTGTTATTGTCCTGCAAGACCAGCAGAGTGGGTTTCAGCTTCTGATCGTTACTGGACCACATCCGGCAGGCTTCTTCTCCACAGTCATCATGTTGAAGAAAGCACAGAGCACAAGCAACAGGGATCGCAGACTCCTGCGTAAAACAGCCTCACAGAGCTTGAGGAACCCAAGGCACAATTCTGCTGCCCTGGTCACCACGAGGGACGAGTTTCAGTCACAGGGATGAGAATTGTCCAGCACTGGGGCTCCTCGGCACAGGACAGCCTAAGGGCTCAGAACTTTCCATCTTCAACAGTCCACTAGTCCTCCAGCACCGACAGACACGTGTTCTCAGCTCCCACTTAGCTGTGGTCTACAGTTGACCAGGGGTTTTAGTCAGCTTTTTCGTCACTGTCACCAAAAGACCAGCAAAAGCAACTTAGAGGAGGAAAAGTTTATTTGGTTCCTGGAAAGCCCAGTTTTGGGTTTCTATGTTTCCTTCCATGTCTCGAAATTAAAACCTACATAACATTTCCCCTTTTGTTGTTGGTGGCTTTAATTTCAGGCCTAGGAATCCTTTACGGATAATGAGAGTTAAACTGGGAAATGTGTTTCCTCTGAGATCTCAAGCAAGGAGGAGCAGGTATGGGTGATCTCATTTAACCTTCCTGAGACCACCAATTGGGTCCTGTTAGCTGCTCTCATAGACAAGAAGACTAAGGCTCAAGAATTTAAGTAATCATACTTAGCTCAATAAACTCTGAAGTGCATTGCACAGATAATCTCCCTAGAGAAAATAGTATGGTAAAAATACAACAAGTGTGGGCTGGAGTGGTGGCTCAGCGGTTATGGCACTTGCCTGGCAGGGGCGAGGACATGGGTTTGAACCCCAGCACCACATACACAGCAAAGTGTTGGAGCAACGCAAGTCACATGAAAACGAAATAAAATTGATTGATTCTCTCCCTTTCTTGATCTCTCTCTTTAAAAAAACATTGATAAAAAATATAGCAAGTCTCATATTGTTACAAAGAGAAACCCAAAGGCATTTTTATTCCTTTATCAAGTGAAATGAAGCTGCACAAAAATATATTTCTGATTTCTGACATAATAGGGGGTGGTGTCTTCACCTTTCTGCTACTGAGTCCTGGTCCTACCTGGTCGTACCTGGTCTCCTTCAGGACTGTGATTGTGGTGTACCTCCAGCTCCTACCACACCTGTGGTGACTGCCCTGAGCAAAAAAAGAAAACAACAACAACAAAAAAAACATTTACTAGATTTTGTTTTGCATCCTCTTAAAAACATCAGTCAAGTTCTGGGACAAAATGCAAAACATGTAATGAAACGAAATGCAATTTAATCATTAAATCAAAATGGTCTGCATGAAAGAAATAAGACTAGTCACTTTCTAATAGAATTAGTGTTCAGTTTCCTAAGAGAAACATTGGCTTAGTAAGCAATATGTGGATTACTAATTTCGGCTAATATTGCCAAAGGTTTTATTTCTCTTGATTCCCCCCTCCAATTCTCAACTTCCCTAGCCAATCTTCTCAAGGATAGGAACGGGAAACAATAACTTGTGAACCAGGTGTTCTCTGCGTCCTAAATCTAATTATATGAATAACCCCAAAAGTCATGTGTTATTATTCCCCATTTTATAGCATTTCAAATTTGATAAGCCAAACATAAACGTGGTTAGAAGGCTATTTTCTTTTCACTATTCTAGCTACATCATAAATTGCAATGCCCATCACAAATTGCAATTTTGTACTGTTTTCTTATTATGTTTGTAAAAGACCTCTCAAATTTGCTAATCTCCTGTGATACCTGTAAAAATTTTAGAATTGAGGTTATGCTACAAATCTTTTATATCTCTTCTCTTAGAACATTTGCAAAAATTAAATTTTAATATACTTTATGCCTGATGAATTAAATAATGTATTACACATTTATTTTAAAAATCCACATGATATGGATATGTTCCTGTCTTTAATATTCTGCTAATTTAGAACATTTCCCTAATCTCTAACTCATTTTTCCTTTAGCTTCTCCATTGTGGCTTGGGAATGCCTAGTGAGGAGGAGCTTCAGGTTAGCGAATCTGCTACATTTTAAGAACGGCAGGCACTGAGGGTTCTGTTACTTTGCTTAGGGGTATTAAGTTGAGTTTGGGAGTTTTCAGCCCTATTACCAGTTGACTATCACAAGCAGGGATATTTCCAGTGGATTGTCAGTGAGGAAGCTGCATATTTTATTATAGGATGTTGTTGCGTGCCCTCCTGAGTTATACTAAAAATTACTTTGTAAAACCTAAATCTACCACAAATAGGGAGGCAGCTGAGATTTCTGTTGCAGTCAGCGGCAGAGGTCCTGTGTGTGCACGGCCGGTGAGACCCTGCTCTGCAGCCTATGTACCCCAGGAGCCAGCCATGGCCTCTGGAACATTCTGCCGGAGAAGCATCCTTGAGAGTACCAAGTGCCCAATTCCAAATCAGCCACCCCTCCACCTATATTTCTCTAACCATAGATCCTTCATCAAAGATTCTCTCTGAAGCCAAATTGAGATTGGTCTTGTGTTTGCTCACCCTCTTGATCCAGGGACCTGAGATACCCTGTGCATTGTATGCAGTATTATGAACACCAAACCTCCCTCGGCAAGGTTCTTGCATTCATTCAATCATAAAACAGGGCTCTAGTTAATTGCTTTCTATAGAGCTGGGCTTGACTCACATTAGGCGTAGGAAAGGGTGCTTAGCAGCTGCGACCCAGGAGGCTGGGGAAAAGCATTCTCCCATTAGAGATGCAGCCGCCAGTTCTCGGGCGATCAATCATGTTTTGAAAGCACATAGGACATGGATTCAACAGTTAGATGGTCTGAGAGCTATGAGAGTCACAAACTGCTCTGCTTTGCACTAAAAATGAGTGGCAGACTCCAGACTGTAGGAGACAGCACTGGCACCTCCCAGGAAGACCCAGCCACACAGGTGCAGAGAGCTGCGGAGAGGGCTCTTGAGAGGACTATCACCAAAATCATAAAAATGGACACATTTCCAGAGATTGAAAACGTGTTGACACTTGATGAGAATTCAAGTCAAGTTCCCTTCCTTGTCCCCATTGATTGTCCCTTCCTCTGTCTAAAGGCAACCACTGGAACACTGCTATGGCTCCAATATGTATTTTGGGGCTTTCTTTGCATACCTATGTGTCTGAAACAACTATGAAGTTAACATCTTGCTTATTTAAAAAAAATACATAACTGGTTTAATATATGGACATATTTTCTGAAGCTTGTTTTTCATTGGGCATATATATATATGTATATATATACACACACATGTACACACACACACATATACACACACACACATATATATACATACACACACATACACACACACATACATAAATATATATATTTAAACACATATGTACATACACACACATGTATACACACATATACATAAATATATATACACACATATATACACACATATACATAAATATATATATACACACACATATACATACACACACACATATACACACACATATACACACATATACATAAATATATATACACACATATATACATACACACACATATATATACATATACACACACACACATATATAAATATATATATACACACATATGTACATACATATACATACACACACACATATATATACATATACACACACATATATATATATATATGCACATATATTTTTTAAAGACAGAGACAGTGAGAGAAAGAGAGAATCAACTTTATTCAGTCTTTCTTGTGGCTTCCGTTGCTCCAACACTCTGTTGTGTATGTGGTGCTGGGGTTCGAACCCACATCTTTGCACATGGCAGGCAAGTGTCGTAACTGCTGAGCCACCTCTCCACCCCCCTTTACAAAGAAATTTATTTGTTGAACAATCAAACATGCTTCCAACAAAACAGTATATTTATTCTGAAAATTACATTTATCCTCTAGAGCCCCCCTAATTACCCACCCTTATCCCTCCCTTCCTGTTCCCACAATATCTCTAAAAATGTAATAGTTTGTATAACATTGCACCTTATCTGGATTTAACACATGATAACAGACCTCCTTTCTCGATGGCCAGGGTCTAGTTCCAGCCTCCACAGATGAGTGAAGACATTTGACCCTTGGTTCTCTGGGTTATGCTGACTTCACTCAGCATGATTTCTTCCATAGCCATCCATTTACCTTCAAAGGCTGCAATATCATTGTTTCTTACTGCTGAGTAGAACTCCATGGTATATATGTACCACAGTTTTTGGATCTATTCATCCAGTGAGGGACATATGGGCTGTTTCCATAATTTAGCAATTGTAAACTGAGCTGCTATGAACACAGATTTTGCTGTGTCACTATAATGTGCTGATTCTAATTCCCCTGGAAAAAATGCCCAGGAGAGGAATAGCAGGATCACATGGTGGGCTCGTCCCTAGTTTTTTGAGGATTCTCCACACTGCTTTCCAGAGGGGCTGTACCAGGCTGCAGCTCCACCAACAGTGGAACATATATAGAAATAGACATGTGTAGAATATTCACTGGACATATTTTTGAGTTGCATCATCTACCTTTATTATATTCCTTTGCTGAACGCATCGCAATACATTTATTTACTCTCCTCCCATGAGCACTTAGATTATATTCAGATTTTCTCTATTTTGCAAATATTGCTGTAATAAATACTCAGGTCTCCTGTGCTCTTGTGGCCCAGCCTCATCTGAGAGCTGCTAGGAAACCAGGTTTGCTGCAGGCCGTGCTGCTAGCCGGTGGCAGGTTGTGGCAACATAACTGCCTCATCCAGGGCTGCCAACTGGGATCAATACAAATATAATCTATTTTCAAATAAATGCTTACAGCTTTGATTTTTTAAATTCCTTTCTCGGGTTGGTAAAGTTTTTTGCTTGTTTGTTTTTTGCTGTGCTGGGGATGGAACCCAGCGCCTTGGGCATGCTAGGTAAGTGCTCTACCGTTGAGCTGCATCCCCAGCTGGGTAACAGACTTCTGAATGGTATCCACTGCAGATTCCATAAATTTTTTTGATACTTTCAATGATTATAACTTAGTTCATTCCAGTTAAAACTCTATCTCACACCCTATTTGCAATTATTCCACCCCACCCCTCATTAGAGAGAATATAGGCAAATCTAAATGAACACTAACTGCTTAAAACATTAAAAAAGAATATTGGTCATCTGAGACCCCACCACACACAGAGTTTGTAATGATCATTTTTACTGCCCAGGAAGTAAAAAGAGAACTAATTTGATAGAATTTAGGAAGGCAAAGAAACAAGTAATTTTTATCTACTGTAATCTTGTTTTTGTGTTTACAGTGTCACCCAAGAGCAGGGAACTGAAACACTAAACTTGGTTTTTGTGTTCTGACAAAAGAAAATTTAAAGTCAGACACTAATAACCATGCAAGAGAATTTTATCATAAGTGAAAGAGAGGTGAAAGTAAAGAAAAAGCAAAGGAACGTTGAAGCCGAGAGCGCTCTCCAGAGAGGGGCCCGTCTCTGAGCAGAGAGCGACGAAGGAGACAGTGCTGTCTCCAGATTTATTGTTGTTTTATGGTTGATTTGAAAATCGGGGTCTTCCTTCAGCAGCTTTCACCAACCTGGTGTTCAACTCCTCCTTCATGTCGGAGGAAAAGCAATAGACAAACCTGAGTCTCCTAAGGGAGTAGAGACGTGAGCAGTGGTAGCCGGCTAGACAGGAGGGTGGTGAAGAAGGCTCCCAGGACCACGGGTATTTTCTTCTGCAGGGTCCTACTCTCCCCCCAGCTCTGTACCACTGGGAGCGTGGCTGAGGTTCTGTTGGCCCCGGATCTCTTAAACAGATTGTAGCTCAGGTCTGGCTGTGCGAACAGGGGGGCTCTAGAGCTGGGGGAGAAGGGTTTCTGCTGCGTAGAACTCGCTGCACATATTACATATGAGTAATATTTGCCATGTTTAAGAATGAAATACGGATTAGTTGTAATGTTACACAACCTAATACAGTTTTAGAGATGTTTTGGGAAGGGGAGGGGAGGGATAAGGGTGCGTAATTGTGGGGGGCACTCCTGGGGCACTTCAGAATCTATATACTTATTACATTATTTCGTTAAAAACTTGTGTGATTGTTCAACAAATAAATTTCTCAATAAAAAAACTAGGCAATCCTAAAAAAAAAAAAAAAAAAAAAGAACAGTAGTGAGACCCTGTCTCAAAATAAAAAATGAGAAGGTCTGGGGATGTGGCTCAGTGGTACAGTACCCTGGGTTCAGTCCTGAGTACAAACAAGAAAAAGGAGAAAGACACAAATAAGGAGTCTCGTGTCTAAGAATAGGAAGCAGAGCACAGGTGACTGTGTATAAGAAGAAAGGAGAGGCAGACTCTTTAGCATTTTGCCCAATCTGCTGAACAAATCTTAGCTTCCATAATGGCTGGAGTGTCCAAAGAAATCAGCAAAAGTGAAAGTCCAGCTCTGATGGGGGCGGGGTCTTCATTTTTTTTTTTTTT